>VYZU01050021.1:0-108626 GCA_013401355.1 Ceyx cyanopectus
TATGTTCCTCCAGTTTCAGCTGGGAGAGCAGGTGCTGATTTTTAATGCCTATTTTGTTTTAAGACTCCTTTCATCAGATTAAGGACCCTGCTATTTTATTTCATTTGAGTTTTTTACGCTCGGTAATTTAGTCACACGCAAACTTAAAACCAGAAGCTGTAACGTGCTGTTAAAGCGCAGTCGCCCACTGTTAGATCAGTTACCCAGCACGAGGGGGCTTGGAGCACTTTTCCATCCCCCTGCAGATGTCTGCTCTCAGCCTACAGGAAAAGGCGGGGAAGCAAAGGAGAACGCTTGGAGAGCAGCGCTCGAGGCAACAGCCTTCCCAGAGCGGGGCCGGCAGCACCATCCCTTCAACCCAGCAGCTGCTGTGCGGGGGCTGCACTCCCTTCTCCCCAGCAGAAGATGCTGGGCTCGGTGGTTGGATTGGTGCAGAGTCCAGGGTGGGTGGGAGGGCTGGGATCACCACTCTCCTGCCCAGGTCCCCCCCTCAGCACAGCTATCGCCTCTGGAGTGGTTTACAGGCCACGTTCCTTCTGCTGGGAGAGATCCACACACACAACGAAATCCCTCTGCCAGCAGCAGCCCCTTCTGCCAGCTGCCTCCCCCAGCCCCGTCAATAAACCATTAGCCTCGAGTCAACAGCACTGGCTATGACACACAAACACTCAACTACCTTCTTCATCCAAAATCAATGTTGTATTTATCTTCATTGATCTACAAGGAAACTGAATGTTTAAAATTACAGGGGGTGCAGGGGGGAGGATGGGGAGGGGGGGGAAACAAGAGTTACAGAGCCAAGAAAATAGTAGCGGATGGCTGAATTAACTAGAGAGAAAAAGCCCAGGATATATAAAACATGGACACTGAAAAATAAAATAAGGGAGGGGGGATGGTACAGCAAGTAAAACATGGCAAAATTTACATATGGATGAAGAGTAAAATTGGAAATAAAAAATAAATCATGCCAAAAAAGCAGTTCAAGGCAGAACCACACTGAAACAAACATTTGCTTATGGTCTTCATGTACTATAGATAATATATCAGAATTTCTTTTTTTTTTTTTTTTTAATCAACCATTAGACTTTTTTTTTTTTTGCACTCCTAAAATTCTACTTTGTCTTGTATACAGATTCCAATAAGAACACTGCACAATTAGCACAAGGGGTCCACGGAAAATTGTCCTTGCTTGCCAGCGATCCTGCCCACAACACAAAAAAAGAGAAAAAAAAAATTGAAAAAAAAAAAATAAGGAAAGGGTCTGCCGCATGGTACTGTGTCAGTTCCATCTGCTTTTGCCAGCTTGAAAAGTAGGAAACCAAAATTCCCTTCCAGGAGCGTGTGTCTCTCTTTCCTTGACGAACTGTCCCTTGTGTTTGTACAAAAAAATTCAGTCTCTCTATTTTTTTGTGTTAAACACAAGCATCCTTCTTCCCGTTCCCATGCCACTTCTGTTCTGTCTCCAGAGTTGCGAGTTGGTTGTTTTTTGGGTTGGTTTTTTTTTGTGTTTTATTTTTTTTTAAACCTTCCTCCCCCCAACATCCACTAAGACCTGCCTCCGAGTTCTTGCATAGTTGAAGTATAGATGCCGTACTTAGCTTTCTGAGCGTGAATTTCTGACTGTGACGAGTATGAGTTGTAACCATGTTAACAAATAACCAGAGTGGTTCTAGAAACCATTTTTATAAAGTCTACCTATGTTAAGAATTTAATATTGGTGTACATTTATATTAACAGAATATTTACAGTTTTGTTTTCTTTTTTTTTTTGTTTAAAACAAGAAGTCAAAAAAAATTCCTCTTAAATTTCTGCATAATATAATAAGGCAAAAAACAAACAGTTTTGTACATTATTATTATTATTAATATTTTAATATATATCTGTAACTTCGGTTCCAAAGTACCAAGGTAAGTGATCAATTGGCCTCAGAAGGGAACCTCACAGTGGACTGTAAAACTACAGTATTTCCATAAATAATACTTTTAAGAAACCCTGGGTATTTTTTTTTTCTTAAGGATCTGAGGCCTTTAAAATGCAAATTTAACTAAAAACAAAAGCAAAAATTCTTTTTTAAGTGAATAAAGAGCACAAAATTAAAAAAAATACAAATCCATTAAAAATGTTTCTCACATTTGGGAAAAAATGTACAAACTTGATATTCTTAACTCATTTTTTTTTAGCACAGAAACAAAAAACAGAACCAAAAATCAATACCTATATATTAAATTCCCATTCTCAGCAACCTTCTTGTTGGAAAGTCTGCATCCCCGACCCCGTTATTTATGGAAATGTGCTTAACTTCTACAAATTTTACATTAAAAAAAAAAAGTTTACAGCAGTGCATTTTGTAAAAGGTTTGTTTTTTTGTAAGGTTTTTTTTTGGCTTTTTTTTTTTTTTTTTTTTTTTTTTTTTTTTTTTCTTTTTTGTTTTTTTTTTCCTTTTTTTTTTTTTTTTTTTTTTTTTTTTTTTTTTTTTTTTTNAGTGGATGGACTCAGTCTGGGGTAATGCATCCCGCTTAAATGAGGCATGAAGGATGGCATGTGTGCCAGGTGACTTTCGATGGGGGACGAGTGCAAGTGGTGCATTCTGGCACGCTCGAGTTCTTCCCGTAAGTGCAAGCGCTCCCTTTCCTCCACTTGCCGCAACCGCTCCTGCTCTCGGCGGGCTTCGAGAAGGTTCTCGTGGTTGTAGTCGTGAGGCTCCCTGTCTCGGTAAGAGCGCTCGTGGTCGTAAAATCCAGAGGTGGTAGGGAACCTGTGGATGGGATCCGTCCGGAGCTGGAAGTCCATTCGACGGTGCAGGTCTAAGCTCCGATAGGCATCTCGCAAGGGGTCCCTCATGGGATCCCAAGAAAACCCCGGGTGTGGCAGCCTCTCTCTTCCTGACAAGGGATTCATGCCTATGAGCGGGGTCATCATTCTGCTGCGGTCCAGAACATTCATGTTGTTCATCTGGTGAACGCTGCCCATGGAGATGGGCATAGAGGCAGCCATCGAGTGAGGCAATGATAATCCATGCAAAGCAGGTGGTGGGGGATGCTCCACTGACCGGGAGTGCTGTGAAGGCTCAGACCCTACCACCAGCACGTCACTGTCTTCCTTCCTCTCCTCTTTGACTTTGATGTCATTCTTAATCTTCTGGAGGTCACTGGGAAGCTCTGTCTTTCTCTCCATGTCCTTGCTCATGAGATTGGTAAGCTTCAAGCTCTCACTCAGTGGAGGTTTGCTGTATGGGGACACAGACTGGATTACTGGCTTTGTGTTGTCCTCAGAGGGTCTCTTATCATGGCTTGGAGTCTCCTTCACCGGGGAGCGGCTCTCTTTGATCTTGTGTTCTGCTATGGGCGGCTCTCTCAGCCGGTCAGGGTGCTCTCGCTCGGGCTCTTTGGACCTTTCCCTTTCACTGAGGCTAACCTGCCTGATGGGATCACTGGTTTGGCTGTTGCTGCGGATGAGATTGCTTATCTGATGTGTCACTGGAGCCGATGCCGGGGAGGATCTGTTTGAATGTCTGTTTTTATCCATAAGGTCTCTGTAAAAAGAGAGCACACACACCCTTGGTTTTGTGTGAACAAACATACACGTGATGTTGGACACGTGTGGTGCTGTGTCCAGTTCAAGACCGCTCAGAACTTGGTTTGAAAAGCTCTGCTATCATGAGCTGTAGATGGGATGCTGCACTAGAAGATACACACTACCTGCCTATGCATACTACATAGAAAATAAAAGCTAAATGGCCAAAAATCTGGGGACTAAATTGGGGATGCATTTGAAAGAACAGCATATTCACCCTAAGACAAAGACCACTTGACTGAGAAATGTAGGGAAAGAATTCCAGACAGCTTGTTTTTAAAAAAAGATCCTTACTGTGTGTTCATATATACACCCTGCTGCCAGCAATGACCTCTGTGGCTCTAACGCTCTTAACTTGGGTTCCTTTCCTAAAACAGAGTCCAGGCACACAAACAGAAGCCTACAGAAATGTATGCGGGTCCCTCACATGACAGCTTCACTGACTGGAAGCAGCCATAATGTGATGCTTATTTCCTATGGAGCCGCAGGAGAGTTGTTGTTGCTGGCAGTTTTGGCAGGTAAGCCAAGTGCTCAAGGAAAAAACATCCTCAAATAGGCCATGGTACTGAGTAATCGACCTCCATTTCAAGAGGACCTGCTATGATGAACAAGAGGTTTGATGACAATGTGCATGGTTCAGAAAGAGAGGCGGGAGGGTTTACATTCCTAACTGCACCTCTACCTCTGAGCAAGCCAATTAGTCACAGTTACTCCCACCTCTTTAAGAGGGGAATAAATAATGCTCACCTTTTAAAAGCACTTACTCTGAATGAGAGATACTTTAAATGCAAAGTATGATGGCGTGATTGAGAGAACTGCATTATGCAGCTGAGAGGCTTGCTGATGCTGAAGTTTTATGCTGGGTTTGCTTTCGAGTGCTCTAAGACCTGAGTGCTGAAAGCTGGAGGTGTTTGGGGGAGTTCTACAAGTATTTATCCCTTATGATTACATTTGTTAACCCAGATTTCTTCCTCTGTGGTAGTCCTGATTGCGGTCAAGGACGTGGTTTATTAAAACCATGTCCTAACAGGGATGCTGGGGACAGCTTAAGCTGAATTAATAGAAATGTAATGGAGATGTTAACCCCTGTGTGAACACTCTTGAGAGTAAAGTAACCTTGGTTCACAAATGAATTACACTAAAGCTGAGAAGGGAGCTTCCTATCTGAATGACTATCCATGCAAGGGTGTCACACAATTTAACATTTAAAGCAAGATAATTTTCAGCCTATTGCTTCCATATAATCCTGCTCACAGGCACTGCCTGAAGATCTCATTAAAAGCACCCCAGACAAACTGTGAGCCCCGATCACGAGTCAAATCCACACATCTGAGACTTGCAGGCTGTTGCTGCCTGCAAAGCAGCAGCCTGTTGGAGACAATCTGGCTCTGAAATATAAAGTACTTTATATTTCATGCTTTACATCTTATAAGCAGAAGCTAATGAGGTATCTATAGCCAGGTGATACAGTCCTGTCATCGTTCATAAGCGTTTGTCTACAACCCAATTTTTTAAAATCAGTTTTGCTAATGGATTCATGCACACTGCTCCAGATACAGGCATTTGCATTTTTATCTCATTAATGTCCAGCTAAAATTTGAATTCATCAGCATATCTGTACTTTAATGAGAACTATAACTGTCTCCAAAGGACCCATCACAATACTACCTTCATGATTTCAGAATATACAGCAATCCTAAAGCAGCTGCATTGCAAACAGACAAGCATACCCTGAAAACACAGCGACTCACTCATTTCCTCAGCCTGGTGCTTTTTATTAACCTCCTAGAAGGGACTGGCTCACTGTATTCCCACAGAGAACAAATTCTAAAAGGCAGCGAGGGGTTTTCTGTTGTTGTTGCTTATCTGAGGGAGAGGCCTGTCAGCTGCTTCAAAGATACACAGTGCTTTGCTCTGAAGATTATTTTACAATTGGAAATATTAGAAAAAAATACAGTGGAAAAATGGTCCCAGAAGAAAGTGCTGAAAAGCAGCTGCTGCTTACCTCTCTTTGTCTCTGTCATCTTTACTCAGAGAGAGATCCCTCTTCTCGGGCTCTCGCTCCCGCTCTCTGTCTCTGTCATGGTTTGTCACCGAAGAGCTTCGCTCGGAATCGCTGGGCTTGGGCCACTGTGGAGGTGTTGGGAAGGACGGTGGGGTCCGATGGAGTCTATTCCATGGCTCATGGGGATTATTGAAATTCTGCAGATTTGGGCCATCTTTGTGAGTAAAAATGTTGTTGTGAGCTAGAATAATGGCAGGGGGGGGAAGAGTTAAACATAATTCAAACCGAATAATCACATATACATTTTTTCACAATGCTAACCACAACCAGGACTGTCCTTTTCAAGGCTTTTTAACATGGAGCTAGTGGTGAGGGGGAGCTACTAGTAGGTGGATGCAGATACCTCCCACACTGGGTGTAAGATCCACCAGTTCTTTTAAAGCTATTGGTGGAGGAAGCTTGAACTACGCATCTAAATATCTCAGAGATCACTGCTAACGCCCAGCTCCTCTTCTCCCCCCACCCCAGCAAGGGCTCCAGCACACAAAAGCAGTATTTTCCTCAGCTCCTCTCATTGGCAGAAACTTTAATTTGTAGGTAGTTACAAGCCATCAGCTGCCTGCAGCTGAGGATTCAGGGACTGTTTTGTTAAAGAAATCAGACTACTTGGTGGTATGTATGTGTGTGTGTATGTGTATAAAAATAGAGCTTGGCTGTAGGCTTTTCAGAACAGTCACTTGATATTCCTCCATCAATCTTCAGCTGATTCCTGTTGCACCATGAGATGCAAAAGCATGCTCTCTTGTGTGTGGCTCTCAAGCATGTCTCGCCTACAGGTGACATGTTTTTGAAATAAAATAATTTTATACAGGTATTTGAAACTCGAGGCAAGGGTTACAGAGGACGTCTACACGCTGAATTGGAAGTATCAATAGCTGTTCCACTAGGCATCTTCGCCGCTGAAGGGTGTTACTTTAGATGCCCATAGGGTCCCAGAGCTCAGTGGGGTCTTGCAGCTCTAGCACCTCTAGGAGCACACAAGGTACCAACCTTCAGCAGTGAGGAGGCACAGAGCACAGCTAGTGATGTCTGTGACATGCAGAAAAGCTCCCACCGCAGAGACCTGGAAATCTTAGGTGCAGTGTTTTCAGATAGGAGAATGGAGGTTAGGAATTAAACTTCTTTAAAAACTACCACCAGCTGCTGTAAATATTAGCATGTGGCTTTTCTGGAAGGGATGTTTGTCTGCAGTAACCCAGCCAGTACTTACTCAGAGCATGACTGCCTAATCCTCCAAAGGCATTGCTGCCTAAGTTCCCAAGGCCGCTGAAGGTGCTTGACCTGCTAAATGGATCTGGAAAGGCAAACAGGGATTTAGCAGGCATTTAGCCAAGAATGTTGGAGAATGAAACGCACCCCTCCCCTTCTTAACGGTCTGAATCCAAGTAGGATTAGGCCAGACTTTAAGCTGATCCTTCTCATTGCAAGGTTCTTTGCACAGAAAATTCCCATCGCGTTAAAATGGAGAAGGGATTCAGTGCTCACTCTGCAAACAGGTGCTGTAATAAACTTTTGTATGCTGGTCAGAGGGGAGCTAGAAATTATGGTCTAATAGCTAAAATTAGGGTGGCTGCTGCTGAGCCACAGCTCTCCTTCCTTATCGCTGCTAATAGCAGAAGCATTGCAATTGCCTTGAAAGAAGAACCTCAGCAGGCTCCTCGGGCAGCCCACTGAGGGGATGGGTGCATCCCTTCTCTCTTCTTTCTGTATATAACTCTCTGCCCTCTTCCTAATAGGATGTAGAGACAGTCCTAGGGTAATTATTATGGACATCCACCCTCACACACCAGCTAAACATGTGGGCCTGTTTATGCCAAAATAATCTCCAATAAGAGCTTCCTTGATCCTGGTGGTGGTGGAAATAGTGTATGACAAGGAGATGGGAGGCTTGTATGCTCTGAGGCAAAAGAAGACTTTTGCCTTTCCTAGTCAAGTCACCAACTATCTGGCTACTGGCATTTGTCTTTCTATCAAGTCTTGTATTTTATTTTTTTTTCCCAAAGACAACCATGATCAGAAGAGGTTTCTCTCTCAGGAGATACAGCTCAACTCAGGTTTCTGCACTCCAGAGATGGCTACAGGTTAAATGGTACCAGTGTTCTTGTACCCTTTCAACTGGTCATCTCTAAGCAACTCCTCCTTCTGCCCACTGGCTTTTCGACTGTCCCTTTGTAGTCTTTAACTTGCCATGTTATAGGGGGTGTGTTGCTCTCCACTTCCTCCTCATGGATATCCTTATATTTAAAACATCAAGGCAAACAGCAAAACTAGTTTGCATCTTTCTTATTTACTTGTTCTAAAAGAGCTTTTCTTGTCCTTCCTCTTTGATATTAAGTAGCAGAGTGACTCTGTAGAGATATAGTTAATTTTGACAGAATGTTCAGGAATTGATGTAAATCTGGGTATTTGCAACAGAAAAAATCTACTAGGTCATGTGGCATGCCACATTTACTGATTGGATGAGTGTTACTAAAACATTAATCAACAGAGCTTGAACTTTAATTGGCAATGAGCTGCTTGTGAGCTTCTAAAATGAGGAAATTTGAGAAAATCAGGCTGTACTTACTGCCAATTAGGAAACTGAAAGGCTGGCAAAATGTGCAGAACAGCTATTTGCCAGGAACTGTTCACTGAACTTTATTAAAAAACCTAGCCAAAAACTTCCATAGGTGGGAAGCAGTACAGGAGGAGCCTATTTAAGCTGTGGCTTGTTGGAGGTACCTTTGCTTAGATTTCCCTATTTCCTTGGGCACATTCAGCAGCACAGAGGGGCTCTACAAGTCACATTTCAGCCTCTGTGCAGTGTCCCAGCAGTGGCAGACTTGCCCGCTCTGTGATGCCCTCCTCTGTCACAGGAGGGGTTCTGCTAACCCTGGCCCTCTCCTTTGGAGGAGAGCAGAGGGGATGTGCTGGGAAGCTGGCAGGGGTGAGAAGCTGGCTGGTTTCTGGTTCCTGAGACAGTTTAAGCCTCTCCCTCCCCTAGTGCTACAGTGCCTCAAGGCAGGACCACACTAGAGAGACAGGGATGGGTCAGAGGTATAAAGGTGAAGGCAGTGTTTACTTACACTTACCTGCCAAGTGGTTAGTAGGCAGGAAACTGCTGTGGTGAGGTGAAGGACCAAAAGGGGTGGTGGCTGGATGTGTCGCACCTGTGAGAACAAGGTTCCTTTTTAGTCCAGTGGCAAGCGACCGCCTGCATACGCTGACAGCCTGGCCATCGTGTTCAAGAACAAGATGCAAAGGCGTAACCCAGACTTAAACACAACAAAGGCAGGGGAAGACCCCAAACACCCTACAACCTCCAGGCAGGCTTTCTCCAAATTCCCTTGAAGAAGGGTCTGTAGGCACTAGGATGCAGAAGACCTCGCACTGAGCGTTGCTGCTCACCTGTAGTGATGAGGAAGTGAATCTCTTTGTCTGGCATTTTCAGTCATTACTCCCTGTTCACATTAAAAAGGGTCAGCCCAGGTTATGAGCCCAGACAGGAGGTGCTCAGAAATGACTTGATTCTGTCTATATGAAACATCAGGTAATGACAGGCACGCAGGGAACATCAATCATGCCTCTCCCATGAGAGCTCCATCGACGCTCTCACATATGTCTCTGCATCTACAGGCTCCCCCCATGGTATTTTTTTCCCTTTCCTAGACACTGCTCACTGCCACGTGGGAAAGGGCACCACTGCTGAGCGTGCTGAATTACCTCAGGTTGAGGAAAGGGGAAAGAATGGGATGAAACATTCTTGTATTTCAAGATGGAATCACAAAAAAGGCTCACACACAAAATTCAGCTCTCCTTTCAGAGCAAAAAATGAGACTTGCTTTCTTTTCAGGCAGATGCATGTAAACTTGAACAGGCTTCCAACTGCAGTGTGAAAAGCACTGGTGGGGGTTGATCTACTGGAAGGCAGCTCCATGGAGAAGGAACAGTAAGTGCTGGAGGACAAGTTAACCATGAGCCATCAGTGTGCTCTTGTAACCTGGGGTGCATTAAGAACAGTGTGGCCAGAAGGTCAATGGAGGTTCTCCTCCCTCTCTACCCTAGTGAGACCACATCTGGATAATGTGCAGTTCTGGGCTCTTCAGTTCAAGAGAGACGGGGAACTACTGGAGAGAGTCCAACAGAGGACTACAAACATGCTGATGGGAATAGAAAATCTCTCTTACAAGGAAATGCTGAGAGATCTGGGTCTGTACAGCCTGAAGAGGTCTCAGAAAGTGTATTATCAATGCTTATCAGTAGCTAAAAGGTGGTGGTCAAGAGGATGGGGTCAGATTCTTCTCAGCAGTGCTCAGTGATAGGACAAGTGGCAACGGGCACAAACTGGAACTCAGAAGGTTTCACCTGAACAGGAGGAAACAGTTTTTTTACGGTGCAGGTGATGGAGCCCTGGAACAGTCTGCCCAGAAAGGCAGAGTCTCCTACTTTGGAAGATTCAAAGCCCACCTGCATGTGATCCCAGGCAACCTGTTCTGGGTAAACCTGCTTTGGCAGGGGGATTAGACTCAATGATCTCCAGAGGTACCTTCCAACCCCCACCACTCTGTATTTTTCTGTGAAATAACACTTTGTTTGGTAATCTCATGGGCCTGGCCTTTGCCCCCTGAGATTAGTACAGATGATTTTCAGGATGCACTCAAAATTACAGTTATGTTTCAGGTGTGTGTGACAAAATGTTTCTGGGTTCCAGCCGTACACTGACAAGACCAGGTCTCTCCAAGTCCTTAGACTATGAATGTCTTTTTGGTGCCTCCTCCCTGCAGTACTTCTACTACTGCAGATCAAGCAGAATTAACAACTGTAACAACTTTCAGATGCTGCCTGGATGCAAACATGATTTCTGCCTCCCTTGCAGAAAGCAAGACTTGTCATACCTGTGCATTAACTGTCTCATTTTGTTAGAAAGTAGTAATTCCACACAATGACAGAAGCAGCACTTTCCTGAGGACATGTTAAGTCATGTGCAAAATAGATCAACACCTAAAAAAAGCTTTTCAGTGTTCCTCTTTCATGTATTTTGTTGATAAAAAGCTAACTTCCCTTAATACTGGAAAGAGTAACAGGTCAGCTCTAGTGAACTTGAGCTCTTCACTAACAGCCCACTTAACCCAGTTGCTGCTTTCTAAAGTGATAACTTTCTATTATAGAAAAGAGAGGACTGTGATCCTTCTCCTCCCACCTGGCACTCCAGTTCTCTGTCACCTTCACCACAAGTATTTCTGCCTCATCTGTGGCCCCGATGATTGATTCCTGACAGTGGCAGACCTGCTCTATTAAGTTACTGCCCCTTATCTCCAACTACATCAAATGCACGTTTTCACCAGATGTCATCAGTGCTGATAACACTCTGAGAGGTCACAGCAAAAATATGGGAAAACTGGGAAGAAATGAATATGCACAGGAGAAACTGCATTGCAAACACAGATGAAGCAGCATGTTACAGAGGTGCTGGTCAGTCCCTGCCCTGGTTTTCCTTGGTGACAGAGCCCCAGAACAGATGGTTGTTGTAATGCTCACATGCTCACTCGTGTCCACAACCTGAGCAGACTATAAAAGTGAAGGGGGAGACAGTGCTGTGTGTCCCACACCAGCTTGGGCAACACAAACCTAAGCAGCTGGAAAATGAGTTGAGGAAACTTAAGAGAGATGACGGCAATGAGACCTGGAGTTATCTATAAACATTCTGACTGCTCCAATGCTTCAAGACGGATGGAGACTGTCATCTTTCTAATCCTTTAAGATTTCAGGTGGTGTATAATGGATGGGAGATTTCTTCAAAGAAGACGGCTTACAAACTCAACTACAGGGGCTGATAATGAAAAATCCTCCAGAGAAAGCCAGAAGTGGCATTGCAGGCTGTCAGGTAGTTATTAAATATAGCATCTGCCAGGCAGAGGAACATCCGTCCTGAAGACAGGTGGCCCTAAGATAACTTATGTCTCCCACAGTAACTAAGCAGTGCAGCAGAACCAATGATTCACATCAACTGCACGCTTGTTCGATAAGGTGAAAAGAATGCCTTGGATATTGCAGAGTGCAAGATTTATTCATCTATATATTACTGCTGCAATGTTTGTTCACTTTGATAGCTCTCTTTACCTAGATTTACCGTGTGATGGCTCTTGTGATTAATATACTCATGGACAAGTTCCTATAAGGTTGTTTATCTCTAGTGAAAGTTTTCTATTAATTTGCCTTCTTTAATGTATCTATCCTGAATTTTCACTCTTGCTTTTATGAATGGAGAAGCAAGCCATGCTTGCACCTTGAAGAGAAAAAGCTCAAGATAGCCACTGGACTGGTGCTTTTCTGCCAGGGAAAACTCTGCCCCCTTCAGCAGCAAAACCACACATGAAACAAGATTCTTGTAATGACAAAGGAGGGCAGACTGAAGCCTGTGATAAGGGAACAGCTACCACAGGAGAACAGTTAGAGGTGTGTAAATCAGCTGTGCTTATGCATCCAAGCAGATGCAGGAACTATCTTGGCCCTATGCTATTGAAGTACCTGTACAGAGACTAATACAGGGTAGCATCCTACAATGTACAGCTGGTGTCAGCACTGATTATATGTGGTGGAAACATGCATTTGATGGTTAAGAATTTCCATCCACCCATAAGGGTGAAAGGACAAATTGAACCACTGGTGGAGTTCCTCGAAGCTATCTGACAGCTGCATCTGAAACTCAGTTGTCACAGAGGTTTCACCTTGATTCTCATCTGTTCATTTTCTGCCACGTCTGGAACAAAATTTGTAACACTTCTAAACTGGTTCATTTCAACTGGGTTGAACCAGGGCTGAAAATAACCATGTCTGCACTAGGTTACAATGAGAGCACAATACTGCATCATAAAAACAGTATAAAGTTAGGAAAGAAAAGTGCAATAGTTGCCAAATAGTAACACAGAGAAAGCAGACTTTGGCATCTTAAATGCTGAAAGAAAATCTGAAAAAGTCTAGGGGGAAATTTAAGCCCTGGGAGGAGAACAAAACCAGTATTTGATAGATGGAAATCAACAAGAATAGTACCAGTGACCTCAATGGTTGGAGGCATCAAGAATAGGGCAGTGAAACTTACTGGACTTCAGTAATTGCATTAATTGTAATAACTTCTCCAACAGTTTGGGAAGCAATTGATAATACTAATTTTTTTTTTTTTTTTAAATTCAGAATGCCATTTTGGAGATTGTTGGACTTCATAATTCATAGGGTGATACTATATTTAAAAACAAAGCACTTAATAAATACACCTTCTGTGATATTTTCAGTGCTGTTATTCAAGCTTTTCTTTTACAAAAATCCCTTGTTCTCGGAAAACAAACAGAAACTTGATGAGTGGAGGAGCTGAGAAAACAACATGGTGAATATAAAATCAAGAAAGATCAGGGCCACTTCCAATACTATGCAATGGAAACATTTTCAACTGTTTTGTCAGAATTGCTTCTTAAAATAACTCTTTTAATCACTTCGTAGCATATTAATCAGTACATGTAAGAACTATAGACACAGACACAAATGTGAGAGTCAACTGCTGCAGCCTGGTGATGTGCAGAGGACCCTGCACTGGAGGCAGAAGCCCAGCCCAGCCTGGACCACCTTTCACAGCAGTCACCAGTGCCCCCACACCACTGTGAACCATCCTGCCTGCTTCCATTTTTGAGACATAAATAGATGTAGCATATACTATCTGCTTGGTTTGGGTGGGTTTTTTTTGGAACAAATTACAATCTTCCCTTACCTGTGGTAGAAAACAGAGGCCTGGCAAGATCCTGTGGATAATGGAAACCTGGAAACACTCCAGGGGCAGGAGGTCTGCTGAACAGGTCAAGTTTACCACCTATCTCCAGCTTGTGGGGATCCAGCTGCATTTGCTGTCGAATGATATAAAAACAATCTCTTAATACACTTCCTTTTTTTATGGGAGAAAGAGACAGGGAGTTCAGACTCACTCCTGCTTAGCCCTGCCAGGGAGAGTTAGTGAGAGTGACAGCAGCGTCTCTGGTCACGTACTGCAGTCATGCTCTGACAGAATCTGTAGGGCCATTTCGCTCCACAGCCTCTCAGCTGCCTGCCTCATCCACATGAATAAGGTCTGAAATGAGCTCTCAGCCCCTCAGCACACACACTGGAGCATGCAACATGATACACTGAGCACACTGCACCCCAGGATCACTCGGTGCTCTCAGCATGACAAAAAAAATCTTCTGCAGGCGGAAAGCTGCCGACAGAAGTCTTGGAGAGCTGGGTGATGGACTTGTCTGTTTTGCTTCTCCAGTTTGGAAGGAGATGGTCCTCTACTGTGCCCTTCCTGCAGCTAGTATAGATCAGTAAGCAGACAAGGGGCAAAGGATAAAGAAAACTATGAGGTTCCTCCAGAGGCCATTTTTATCCTTCCCCTATAGAAGTGAGCATGGTCAAAACCACATCTAAGTCATGTATGTCTCTCAAGAGCTTAAAGATTATATATTTGCTTATAAAAAAAACCAACAACAAACCAAAAATGGACACACACCAGTTGTAGAGGCACTAATTACAGTGCACCTACATGAGCACAGAACAGTCTTCATTAATGAGACAAAAAAAACTAAAGCAAGAGTATGAAATAACAAAATACTTCTAAAGTCTTGTTATCAGCTATTCTGCCTGCTCCAGGGAGTTCCAGGCCTGGAACAGAAGCCCAGTGTGCCTGTGTCTTAACACCTCCTGGGTTTTAAAGCCCCTCCCTCTGCCTATCTTCATAGCAGTGCAGAAAGCCCAACAGCCTCTAGTAATGATCAGTCTACTGCTTGCCCCATGTTTTGTAACATGTTCTTTATCAGATCAGTAATTTAATTATGAATGGGATAATACTCCATATTCCACAGGAGATATTGGTACAGAAGGGAAATGACATTAAACACATGCTCTGTAAAAAAGATGGATTTGGGTCAAAATTGCCCTCTCCCTCCCTTTCTTCTCTTTCTGGCTGTGCACTTAGTATCTCCTGCTAATTTTGCTACCCTTCAACTCAACTCCCTTACTCTCAGATAAACTTTACAGCTGCTACAATTAATGTTAAAGGATGGGAAGTATTAGTTAATCAATACAGGCAAGCTTCAGAATCACCAACAGTAACTGCTTCCTGCTCATTACTCACTAAAATATAATCTCTAAACCAAAAGACTTGGCTTTGTTCCAGAACCCGTCTGAATTACCTTTATCTTTTGCTGGTGATGGTAGATCTGCCAGGCAATCTGTACATGAACCGCACACCACTTCCCAGGTTTCTGCAGTGGAAAGCAGAAGAACTTAGATTAATTTATATGTTAGCAATCTACATCAGATAGAATGTTTCATTTCCCTTACTGCCAAACAGGCAGCTAAGCAATGAGAAAGGCTCACTACAGAAATGGCACAATAGGTGATCAACATTTTTTTCTATACTGCAGCAGATTATGTTTAAATTAAAAAGGAAACAAACATGAAGAATGTGGGATATCTTCCTTATCTCATGGAGACCTGAGATCCCTGCCTCCTTCTTTCCTACTTGCACTCTCCCCTTCATAAACTGAAATATATGGCAGCAAAGAACAGTACCCTTAAGAGAAAGCAACTAACAGTTAACAGTGCTGTTTCTGAAAAGAGCCCTGTTCATTCATCCCTGCTGCACTGCAGGCTAAGTCATGCGTGGTTATTATGGCTACTTGCATTTGGGGAGGAAAAAGGTATGGACAAACACTCACCAGGGATGAGCAGTGCTACAGCTAAATGAGTTACTGCTTTTCAGCTGAGCTGTGTTACTCACTGTAGGGTGCTTTTGTGGAACATCAGAAGCACAAATAAAACACACTGACCTCAGCCACCATGAATTTGATCGCTGGTGAATGTGTGTCCATGCTCACAGTCATTTATTTCTGTGACCCTCATTTCATACTGTGAACTATTAATGCACATAAACGGATGCAAAATAAGGCTGGGATTCAACCTAGAAGTTATCAGTCAGAAGCAGCTAACTAGGACATTTTGCTTTAAATAAAGGATGAGCATGAGATGTTCTGCTGGACATGTTAAATTTCAAAAACACATGCACGATATTTGAAGTGTGTGTGTATATAAATATATGTATATAAAATCCCCCACAAACCTTACTTACTCTTACTGGAGGCCTGTAAGGGTCTGACACCTATGGAAACAGCAGAAATAAAACCATCAGTCTTTCTAAAACTGGCCAATATGCAGAAAGGTGGGAATTTCCTTCCTTTGAACAAGTAAAAGCATTTAGAAAGCAATGTTCCAGAGAAGTCCCCTGTGACATGGGAAACCTAAAAGGCTTAAGGAAGGCTTAAAACTTTTCTTTCATTGCTTGCATCAAAATCGGCAGAATTTTATGATAAACAAAGCAGCTTCATGCCAGCAACTGAACAGTTCAGTGCTTTTCTGAACCTTGTAATTGTTCTGAAATGGAGTGCATAAAACTCTCCAAGCAATGCTTTGGGGAAAGACTTTGAAGGGGTTTCCTGCCCCATTTCCCTTTGACTTTGTTTAAAGAAGTCAATACATCCCTTTGTACTCATGACTGGTGGAGGCTACTGTTGTCTCACCAGAAAAGGAACTTCTGTCCTGACAGCACGTTCAGAGTCTAGAAGGCCAATTTGCTCACCAGCTGCTCTCTTTTTTTTTTTTTTTTTTTGAGCAATCACTGTGTATAGTGTAAATCCAGATAAGCTGAAAGGAAGTTTATATATTATTGCCTACCCCTGGAGTCTTCTGCAGCAGCGTATGGTGGACTGTGCCTGGTCTACCTGCTACATCAATAGGGTTTGAAGTCTGAAAGACAAGAATAAAGTGTGAGTAATACTGTATCATACCAGTGGCACATTTAACATCTCTGTCTGATGTTAACAGCATTAATTAGTCCATGTTTGTAATGTGCTTTGAACACGCATATTGCTACATTAGTGCTAGATGTTATCTCTTACTGACAGCCAACAGCATTTAACCACCATGTCATCTATTATTATTTAGCAGCAGTAACAGTATTACAGCAGCACCCATAGCCCCACTGAAATCACAACCCCACTGTGCTACGCAGTATGCAAGCGGATGGGAAGAGACAGTCCCTGCCCCCCAAGCTTATTCTTTAGACAGGCAGGCAGTAGGAGAGAGAATGAGAGGTGGACTGATTCCCTCCATGTTTCAGGCAGCAACCAGTATCACAGTCAGGAACAGAACAACTCAAGCATCTCAGTCCCATATTGCACCTATTGGACCACGGCCGCTCTCTGACCAGGGCGAGGTCACACAAGGGCTGAAATGGCAATAGCCCAGGGATTTGCTTCGACAAGGGAAAATGAGAAACCTTAGAAGGTGCTTGTGGGTCTTTTATAGCTTTGCATTGTTTATCCCATCATTTTCCAGCAAGAATTAAACACTTCATTGAATGAATCCCTGTTCCTCCTCTTCCTCCGGATCCCACCTGTTGCCCTGTCCTAGACAATCCCCAAGAACTCGTTCGTCTTCTCACTCTGGCATTCATCCATCTCCTGCTCCCCCAGCCACTGCACCTGGTGCCTCCGTGCAGCTGAGTGCAGAGGGGTTAAACCTCATTCCCCAAGAGATTAGTTCACTCTTGGTTTAGGTCAAATTACAGTAGATTTCAGTCAAACTGTATGAGGAATGAGTACAATCATGGGTGTGGGAGGAAAGATAGGTTTTAATTTGTCCAGGACTATGTAACTTCCAGGCTCATTAAAAAGAGAATTCTTGTCTCTGAGTGTGTGTAGGTAAGTCACCAAACTCTTCAGGCAGATCTGTGCTCTCAGGGCCTGTCTGACAGCTGAGGTGTATGTAAGGTGGCAAATAAGTTACAGCTATCATACAGGCAAGAGCTTTAAGATCACAACATGTTAACGGCATGGTGTCATCCTGTCCCTTTGTCCCCTGGAGAAAGATGTGAACGCTTCCTCCAGCAAAGTAAACTGAATACTTCTGACCTTTTCAAGTTCTTAGCTTGTGAGAAATGGCCTTTGGGAAACTCACTGAGAAGTTGACCGTCAGCCTGGATTTATGTGCAGTGGATTTACACGCACAGCTGTAGGCAACTGACACAGGAAGGGGAAAAACAAAACCAAGACCTCTGCTTTGGAAAGCAAGAAGTGCGGGATTCATTGTGCCAAAACAAAATCATCGGGTCTGTAGTGATTATGAAGGCTTTAGTCAAACTGCTTGGGAGGGAGAGAGCATGGAAAAGCGATGCTGTACTGATGACTAGAGTGGCTTTGCCCAGCAGTTCAGCTCTGTCTCCTCTAGGAAACTGGAAAATAAAGTGACAAAGCGGCAGATCCATTTTTCAACCTATCCTCTTTTTTTTTTCCAGATGTTAGATTGCATGTAAACACAGCACCATCCAGAGATCAAGTGATGTCAGTGATTAACCACGGCACCCAGCGTGACCCTGCACAGCTTCAGCTCCAGCTAGAAAATGTTCTATGTATCTATCATTAAAATTAATTAAAATCTGGATATAATACAGCACTAAGGACTGTTTAAAAATGTAAAGGGTCTGTGCTCACTTCTTTCTCTCTTTGTAACTGCTTCCCTTTGGTCTAATGGCATTTTTCAGCGAGATGGTATCTGCAAGGCTCTGTAATGAAGCCGGAAGCCAGCAGGGCATGCTGCCGGTGTCGGCAGCTCCTCATTAACAGCAGCCTTATGGCAAAATTCAACCCTATCTGCACATAAGCAAAAATTTGCCACTACCATCTTAGTTGTGCAGCTACTTTTCTTGGGAAGTCAAGTTCACACCCTGACAACCTGGGGTCTGTAGGGACCCCTGTGCATCCCTTGCAAGAACAGCAACAATTAACACTGGCGGCCAAACTCCATCAAGGGATATCTGTGCTGTGTCCCTCTTGCTCCCTCTGCTTAGATGCAACTGCTCCTCTTCTGTCCCTGTAGCCATTACATACAGAATTCTTGTTGGAAAAAAGCCATTTCAGAGACTCTGCTATTTGTAATGTATCCAGAAAATAAAATAATGTAAGGGAGTTGATGGGCACTGAGGAAATACTCCAGCTTCCTTTAAAAAAAAATAAAAATGCAATGGAAAGGTTGTAAAGAGGCCTTATTTACAGCAGTTGCTAATTACTGACTTCCATTGATATCAGTGAGGCTGCTGAGGGAAGCACACCCCACAGCCCTGCTTGGTATGGTTATGGAAATGACCTTCCAACTGCAAACACAAACTGGTCCTTGAAGTCTTCTCACATAGCAGCAAAGTTCTATGGAAATGTAGTTAAAGAAAATAAATCCCTAAAATCACAGTATGTGAAGAAACTAAATATGCCACCTTAAAAATGGAGTAAATGCTCCATTTTCAAACAAATGCTTTATAGATACAATGCATCTTTCTTGTTTGGAGGGATTTAACAGTTTCTGTACATTTAAAAATACATAATAAAAAGAACTAGTCTGGGAGGAAAAAAGGCTGTGCACTCCACAGAATTTGTCAAAAATGGTGGTTATCATGGTAACATTTCCAAATGCCAATCAGTGCTGGTTGTAATGATATATTACAATTGCAGTGCACCTCTCAAACGCACTATTTCAAAGAAGCTTGCAGGCATTAATCAACCCTTATAAAATCCTCTGCAAGATAACTTTATAGATGAGGAAGCTGAGGAACAGAAGATTTAAGCGACTTGCCCAAGGTCAGACAGTGTCAGAGCTGGGAATAAAAATTCAGCTCCCTCAAATTGCCCTACCCATTTACAGCAGTCTCTCCTTATTGTTCCCACACTTGTACAGTCAATTTCTCTCTTTTTTTTTTTTTTTTCCGGGAACAAACACAGTTTATCTTTTGCAATCTCAGACCATTAAATTTATAAAATGATTTGAGACTCATGGGTCTATTATTAGCTGTAAATATTTCAATCAAATAATGCATCTGACTGTATGCTTTTCCTCCAGTTTCAGCTGACCTCCCAAGTGAACCACTATAGCCTTTTCCAAGGAACAATCTATAGTGCCAAGAGAAAATTTCTGCTAAAGTGTTGGCTGCTTTGTGCAGAGGATGCTCACAGATCTGCGGGGCCATTGCTTCCAACCCTGTGCTGCACTTCTGCTAGTTAAATTATGTGCTACAGAATCACCAGAGACACGACTCTGAATACAGTTTTTCTCCCAGCAAAAGAACAAAGCCTTCATAAGAAGAAGTTTGTACCTTCGGTTGAAATGCTCCCTGAAGTGACCCAAAAGGACCTGAATGTGGAAGCATGGGTGGCATTCCAGGCATTGCTGGAGGATAGGTTGGAAAGAACTACAAAAGAAAAAGAGATGCTTATGTCACAGGACAACTTGAACAATAATGGAGGTAGGTGCCAAGCCTGGCACATACAAAAATAGTACTTTGTTGAACGAGTGCCACGGTGGAAATACACACTAAATTTGCTTTTGAAATTTTTAAGAGCAAAGCCAAAACTTGGAAAATGCACTCATCTGATGAATTTTCTAGATAGTTCTGACCAAGTGTGCCTTTAAAATTTGAGGGCTATTGCAGGAAGCACAGAGCATTCACCATTTTTAGAGGAATCGGAATAATTTGGGGTTCATGTTCACTTTTGGTTAATTGCATTTTTCTACAGTAGCAAACAAATAGTGTTTTGAAATGTGACCTGCTTTAATTTTCGGAGCCAAAAAGAACCACAAGATGCTGCATTGCACACTAACCACAGGCAAAGTGCACACCACCTTGTAGTTACGTAGACTGGGTTAAATTTTGCTTAGGCCTCTCCTGAGCACATACAGCAGTTTTACAGGTCCCAAAACATGTAGGTTTTGTGCTTTGGAGCAGTGGGGAGCACCAGGAAGAAACCACCAGTCTGACTTACTCCTGTGACCTGAGCAAAATCTCGTGAAAGAGCCATGCACTCCGGGCTGCTGCACTGTGAGAAGCACCAGCTGCAAAGGTACTGCAATGACCACTGGTTTAGCGATTTCTGCGCATTCCCTGCCATCCCAGGCACAGCAATATAGAGCCACAGCAGCAAAAATGCAGTAGACAAAGGCCAAAACTAAACCATACTAAAAAAAAAAAAAAGCCCAAAGAAAATTTTGTACCTTAAAAACAAATAAACATCAAGACGGAAAAAGAGCTTTAGGAATGAATGAATCAAAACACTACCGACAATTGAAACCAAGCTGAAGAAGTGCAAGCAGAACCAGTAACAAAGATACCACCTAGAAAGGTAAAGCACTCACGTTGGAATGTCGAAAGTAAGGGTTGTCTAATTTGGGAGCGTACTTGTCAAACTGGAAAGAAAAGAGAAAAAAAAAGGAAACAGGTGAGTTTGGTTTTGGCAGTAGCAGACACATCAGGATTAACACAGACTATTATCATGGATATTATTATCGTTCGTACAGCATTTAACAGAGCAGAACTGCCTGGTTATTCCATACTCATGGAGTGGACTATCTCCCAGTGCTAACAGAGGTGGAAGGGCACTAGCCCCTGGGTGCTGCTGAGTCTGGCTGCAGAGCCCTGTCTGCAGGCACTTTGAGAAGAGTTTCCTTCACTGTGAAGAGAGCTGTTCTGATATCTACAGCACAGTGAACGCGGGCGAGTTCAGCTCCAGGTCTGGATCTGGGATCTGTCCCTGGAGCGTTGAACTAGATCATAGACTAGAAGGTAGGGAATGTTTTCCATTAGACCCCAGTGTCTACTGTGGAGCAATCAATACCAATTCACCATTTTCTGGGCTCCTGCATTTCCAAAATTGTTTGGAAAAGGGTTTAATTGCTTTAGAAGCACAAATCTCTCTATATTCCCCCTCCCCTGCAAAAGAGAGAGCACCCCAGAGAAAAGGTGATTGTTAACCTTTTCCATTGCATTGTGGGGTTTTCATACCCCCACGTACACAGTCTGTGCCCCATATTTATTTTTATGACCGTTTGTCCTGTACCACCTTGGAAGCAAAACCAAAGCATATATACATTGCATTTTTGAACAGTATGTACATTCTGCTGGGGAGGAGGGAGCGGGGAAGAAGGCAGGGAAGGGAGCTGTAGGACCCCATGAAAAGCTGCTTATTTGGCAAGTCAGCTGCTGTTTCACACTCCTCTATGTGCGGGAGAGTAGATTTGTAATTTCATTAATTACAGTTATTACTGGAGCCATGTCCCCTCCAGTGTAAATACCATAAATTACCAAACACATGCAGCTGTAAATTTCAACACTCTTCTCTAGTGTTGGGATTAGCAGACCTGATCTAGCGGAATGTAAGAAGATGTGAGTGAAATATAACAAAAGAGCCTTGCAAGCTGTTTTTGCTATGAAGGCTGACATCGACGGGCAGGGGTGGGCGGGGAGGGAGCTGTTCACAGGATCCAATATCAGGATTCTTAAGTAACAGGAGGTTTCTGAGAAAAGTTTCAAGATTGTTTTACACAGACCAAGAAAAGAAGGGAAGGTGTTTACACATGAGTACATTGAGCAAACACCTGGGGCTGGATTTTGGGTGGATGATATTACTTTTAATTGTCTCGCTGCTAAGCAGATTACAACCCAGGAATGTCATCGGGCAGTCAACAGTGGGAAAGAAAAGTGAGAAACACTGTGCTCTTTGAGTTCTTGGTAGTCCTTCCCAAATGCTGCTTTTGGGGTTACTCGTGTCTTTTGCTAGCCTTAGCAGAAGAGGATTTTTTTTCTACATTTTGGACACTGTGTGAAACTGAGAGAGGGAATCTGAAATCTTGTTCTTTCAATCTCACAAAGGAATTGCCAGAAATGAGGAGAGAGTGAATTTTAAAGTACTGACAAAAATCCATTTGTGGCAGATCTCTAACAATTTTATACCAGCTGCAGCAAAGTCCCATTGTGTTACAAGCAAATCCAATGGCAAAATGCTAATGGTTATTCCATGGCCAGGAGGATCTCCCACAAGAAGAACCGGCCACATACAAATTAGTGCTCATTGATGGAATCAAATAATAAAAGATAAAACTGATATAGATTAGGGAATTAAGAGGAAGAGGGACAAAATTCTGATCAGATGAGATGCTGCAGTACTGAAGGCCACCGATCTTGTGGCATCCTTGTTTGTGTGTTCTGGTGCATCGTGGCACCTGGCTCTGGGAAAGGGGAATAGAAATACACAGCAGGATATGCAGAAAGGGAAACTAAAGGGACCCTGGACTCGTCTGACGAGTGTGGTATCTGCTCATGGGTAGCGGCATGGGGGACCTGAAGGCTCAGTGTGGACACTCTGGATGGAAAGGGGGTCTCTTTGGGAGTGCTGGGCCTGTCTCTCCAGGCTCCAGGTCAGAAGGGCAAGGACAGGAAGCCTGGCTGAAATGAAGAGGACTGGGTTTTGTTTGACAAGACTGGGTTAGGCTTTTTGACCAGAGATGCTCTACTTATCCTCACATTTTGGGCTGGGGTACGCACCATGGGAGGTGCAGAGGGCGGCATGAGCGGCGTCTGGGGCAAGCTGGATGGAAAAGGAGTGAATGTGTGCTGGTGGGTGTGTTGGTGCTGATGCGTGTGTTGGTGCTGGTGAAACTCCGCTCTCAGCAGCGGCACCGGGCCAAGTGAGGCAGCGGCCCGGTCCGAACTCTGAACCAAAAACCGGTTGTTCAGCTCTTGCCTGAGCAGTTCGTGATCTAGAGGAGAGAGAGAGAGAAAAAAAAAAGACACAGAGGCCCATGGGCCTGTGAGTACCACAAAGACGGAGGAGAAAAAGTCAATATTCACCTGGCATTCCCTGTTTCTGCAGGTCATGCTGTGGTGGTTTTCTACGTGAGGACTCATTGGTGGAGGTAAGAGAGATGCCTGTGACAAAGTACCAATCAGAATCCCCGAATGAGGCTGGCAATACATGATTGGTTGGTTGAATGATATCAACAGGCTGGTATCTAAAGACAAGAGAGAACACCATGAGTCATCACAGCAGAAAACATCATCGGGGGCTCAGCAAGCATCCGCCCCCGGCCCCCCACCCACGGCCCCGCTACCCCCGCGCAGCTCCTCCTCCTCCTCCTCCCCGGCACCTGGTGGCCACGGCACCCAGGTGTCTCCAGGAGTGGCCCTTGGAGGTCTGGTCTTGCGGCACAGGGCCGGACCTTCCCACACCAGCAAGATACTGGGGAGCACCCTCGAGGACAACAGCTCGCTTTAAAATGAGCAATACTGACCTTGTTTCCTTGGGAGGTTTGCAATTCAGAAGCATACGCATACACTGAAAATGGATGGTGGGCCTAACGCACGTGTTTAACTTAGAGGTATTAAAAGGCAACATTTTCTCAAGATCTACAAAGCACTGAGGTAACCATGGATTTGGGTGGCTGGAAACTACCTGCTGGACAGCCATTTCTCAACAGATCCCTGTGCCATTCTCTCCCTTCTCAGCCCCAGGGCATGCACACAATGACCAGGAACATCAATCCTACAAATTGAGGCCTTCTTTGCACTTCTTTGCAGTTTTTGAGATCCCTCCTCAATTTCTAATAGCCTATAATTGTCTTTTTTTCCTCCCGACTTTTCTCCTATGAGAAAATATGGGGGTGAAATCAGTGGGAACAGGAGAAACACTGAACTGGCTCAAGATCTAATGGAAATTGCAAAAACCAAAATTTTCCATGATATGACACGGGACCTCTTCTCAGCGTCTTCCTCTGGAAGAACAATTTGCACTTAATTTGAATATGGTTTAGGGTGGTGGAAGATACCAGCACTTTAGAAATATGTGACTGAAGACAGTAAGGACAAATGCCCACTTCTTTAAAATGTCTGCTAGTATCAATTAAAACGTGACTTTGCCTAAGAACTTCAAACAGGAATCAGTACCTGACTTATTACATATTTTCTAAGCTGAGAGCAACCTGTGTCACCAGCAGTAGATGGCATATACCCACTCAACTGACCTACTTGCTTCTGAATGAAGCCACCTCTTTCAGTGTAACACCCCTTTTAAATGACAGCACTGAACTTAAAGGGGCTAAAGAACACATGCTTTAAAGTTTTATTCATGTTCTGCAGACATTTCTTAAATTTTCTCAAGTAACATTAGAAATGTCTAAATCAATCACTTTCTGAAGAGACACTGTTAAGATCTGGCACTCTGATGGAGAATGTCAAGGTCTCTATTACCACTTAGAAGCCTACCTCCTATTGAAAGTCACTTCTGAAAGCAAATTTTTGGGTGCCTAAGTCATTTGCTTTTCAGTAATAAATGTACTGCTAAGAGCAGATACTGTGTACAGCTACAATCTTTGTAATAATTAATACAAAAGCAAAGAGTACGTATACTTGAGATACTGAAGCCTAAGGCATTGGAGCGAGGGAATCTGTAATGGCTTCTCCATGAAGCAAGCAAGAAAAAAAACCAGACTAGGCTGAAAGCACTTAGGTCCAAAACCCAACCTCCACGGAGAATATGAGTATGATTTTGTCTGTGTGTGTTTACGCATTTAAATCTGGCATGACTTAAAGAAACTGAATCCTTCTGTTAGCATCAAGATAATCCACTTTTCTGGAGGGAGAGATAAAAGCAAGTTGGCAGTTGTAAGTGCTCTGATATCCAATTTCTTTAAGAGACTTGAAGTCAGACTGATAGATTTGCAGCTGGCTCCAGCCCATAGCCCTGTACCACAACATTGGCCTTTGTCAGGAAAAGAAAAGGCCTGGAGATGTTTGGAGGAGCAGCGTGGCACTCGGAGGAGTGGCTGCTTCACGGTAAGGATGGGATTGACAAGTACTAACCCAGCTCCATGAGGGGCTCTGGGCAACATCAGGAGCAGAACTAAATTCTTCTTCCTGCCAGTGATGCCTTGTCCCCTGAGTCTGGCCATGGAACACCACAACTAGGAGCAGAGTACCCGAGCAGCCCTTTGAATGCCCAAACACTACTGCTTTGTGTGCATGGCAGAAAAAGGTCAATCCTGCTAATGTTGCTTAGGTACCCTCATGCTCAGAAAAGAAGACACAACGACCACTGTTTCCTCAGTGTATCCTACAGCAGGATGAGCCTTGGTGCCCTTGAGTAGAGGGCAGCAGCCCACACAAGGGTTGTTCCTAAAGTTATTTGTATAAGCTTTAGGTTTCAAAGGGAAGAATGTCACTAGAAGTGCACTGTGGTTATTCAGAGACCTGAATTCGTACCATCAGTGAATGCAGGAGCTCTGAGCTCTGCTTCTCAGTAACAGCAACAAGTGGGCCGAAGTAAAAGTAAAGGAAGAGCACATTGTCCTCCAAAGCAGGGGGAGAAGTAGATGACAAAAAGGATACTTCAAAGGGCTGTACCCTCTCTAATGGCTTTTCTAAGCTGGTGCTTTTACTGGGAGCACATATGCACTCAAACGGCACAGGAGGACCATGCTGCTCCTGGCAATTGGATCCAAGCTCTTCAGGGCTGCTCAGCAATACTGTTTGCTTTTAAGAAACTTTTATGTGAAAAACAACAGAAGCTCCTGGGTCTGCAGCACTCTGTATTGATTTTATGATGTGCCAATTTGCACGCATTTCATAGAATGCAGACAAGAGGCATTTCACTGTCTGCAGGGTTAGACGCCCAGACCTTTCCCTCCACTAGCTTAGGCTTCTCCTGCTTAAATTGCAGGAGAAATCCTTTTAGGAGGAGCAAGACTGTTACGGTTTCCTGGCAAGCTGCTGAATGTGAATAGGTCACTTGATCTTGCACCTCCTGAAGTTAATGGTGAAAACATACTTGCTTTCAGTGACTGCAATATCGTGCTTTTAGTGAGCACATTGCTATTTCCTTTTGCAGCACTTTCAAAGTCCCCATCACAGTAGTCCTTTGCCTTAAACAGGGGAAGCAATGAATAGGTCTCCCACAGTGCTGCCAACATCCTCCCAGCCATGTGGTTGAAATTCTAGATGGTGCCAGGGCCTGTGAAAGCTGGCAGCTCTGGCCTATGTGGTCTTGCTTCTGGCTAGGGACCCACGGCACTTTTGTCTGTCATCGTTCTGAGAGCTCTCTTTGGACCAATTCACATTTTTCTTTCATTTAAAGAAGCAGTTATAAATAATGGGTCATTATTTAGCTCCTGGAAGGAAAAATGGGATGCAAGGCCATCAGATTTTTCTGCAGCAGATCTGCCCTCTCCTTATTCCTTTAACTGGCTTCACAGGAAACAGAGGGTGAGTTTTTTTGCAAAATGCTTGTCCTGTTTAATCCCTGCTGAGTTAGTTGTGGAGTCAAATGCCAGATCAAAAGGAGGCCCCAGCAAGTGAAAGTTGCGGGGAAGTCTCCAGCTGCCAGGGTCTCTTCCAGGGACAGCTGTAGGCTAATGGATAAGCCATAAACAGGCCATTTAGGGCAGAAGTGACAATAGAATGGGGGACAGGGTGAACAAAGAGAACTTTTTAAAAGGACTGGAAGATAGCAAGAGCTGAACAGCAGAGCTTGTCAGCTGAGCTGTCTGCCTCAGACAGAAAGGCCAAGGAGCCATGGGCACAAGGAGAGCTTGTGCTGCCACAGGCAGAGAATCCTGCTCTGCCAGCAGGATGTGCTGCTTGTTGAAGGATCAGAGCCTGGGGGAGGTGTTCAATTAGAACAACTCTCTGGGATGATAACAGTTTTTTCAAGTCAGTTCTAACAGCAGCAGCTTTCATTAGAGTGGGGAGAAAAAAAGGGGAGAATGGCAAACGGTACACCAGTCTTTTGTTAAGCTAAAAAATGTGTGATGACTGGATTTTCACACTGGACAACTCATGCCCTGTAAAGAATATTTAAATAAATAAATGTTTCAAAGAGTTCTTATAGAAAGTTATGGGGCTGTCTCTACAGTCTCTTGTCCGGTAAAGCACGTCCAGGTCTCCTACCTGCTTCATGAACACTCTCACAGCTGGAGCACACATTGCCTGTGGAGGGGTCTGTGTCACTTTATCCGACCTGCCCACCAGCCAGCCCATTTCTCAACACCCTCCAGTGCATGCACGGCAGATCAGCCCTGGAAAAAGAAGGGAACCTACCCGCAGGGTGACCTGGTATCACGAGGCTGTTGGTAGGTAACGCTGGTGGAGGTGGCAGCGTGGGTGGGGTGGCAAACATGGCCGGATGGTGCTGGTGTTGGGTCTGCGATCTGAGAGAGAAGTGCGAGGTAGCAAGATTAGAGATGGAGAGGGGCAGAGCTGGGCCGGAGGAATGGTGTGGAGGAATCTGGGGAGAGAGGGGAAGGTGTTTCGGGAGGCTGATGCTTGTTGCACTGCTAGCACTGCTGCTCCGGCTGCAGAGAGAAAAAGAGGAGGGAGAGAGAGAGAGAGAGGGAGAGAGAGAGAGAGAGAGAAAGATAGTTTGTTACAATACAAAACTGGAAGAGCACTAGAAACATGCTACCAGAAACAACAAAACTGCCTGACATTAATCTCCTCAAGATTATGTTTCTCTTTTTCTTAGTGGCAGTGGAGACAGGAACAAACCTTAATGAACATCTCCAACAGGGCAGGATGGGGCTTGGGCTCTCTGGGGGGACGTTTCCTCTGGTGCCTGGGCAAATTACAATGCTCAGAGGTATCTCTGAGATACTGATGAAGGCCACAGAGGCAGCTGGATTCTACATCTTTCTTTAGTCTCTGATGACCTTGCAGTGGCCATGTGAGTTCTTGTGATCATACGATGCAATTACTCTAGTTCCTTTTTCTGCTGCTCTGGGTTCAGAGAGTTGCACAAAAGTGTGAGTGACTATGGGACCAAGTTGTACCTGCTGTGTGTGCTGGGCAGTTATATTCACAGAAGCATGAAACACACACCATGTTAATAATTTTTTTTTTTTTCATAAGAATCCTGCATTTTACATCTTCTTCTATCATTATTACTCCACTGCAAATGATCTATGTTTTGTGGGGTGAAAGACACTATCACTGCAATTATTATGTAGTGTGATTTCCCCTATATCAATTATTACCCTACACCTCTTGAATAGTTTGAAATATTATTAATCACTTATACTATGATGGCATTTATTTGGTGAAATCACAACAGAGCCTAACTATGCAGGAGACTATGAAATACCCCTTAATGGCAGCTCTCTCTATTCTTATTTTGACCCTAGAGCAGCCAAATACTTTGTTTTACATCAGTTTTCTCATCTTGTTTAAAATCGTCTAGTTCTTGTCTGGGATGCAAGGCATGTTGTCTGTATCAGCAAAAAGACTGTATAGGTTCTAGCTGACTGGCTAAACACTTTTCTTTAGAAATGTTTTACCCATACCATTTTCACCCACCCCACTTAGTGCATACAGGCAATTTAAACAGTGAATCTAAGCCTCCTGCTAGAGCTGAATGAGTCAGATTGAAGCATATTTCTCAGCCTACACAGAAGCCCTGTTCTAAGGGACAAAGCATTTTCCAACATAGATATCCCTCTTCTGATGCTGGTGAACCAAAAAACCTCTGATAACCCATGATCAAACCTATTTTAATGGAAGTGTTTCTGAATTTGAAACAAGGGAGTTGCTCAAACTAAAACCCTTTTAGATTTCTAAGGCAGAATGGCCAGTTCAGACAATACAGTGCAAAACTCCACTAGAACATGGACCTAAAGGAACTTCACTCGACAGTTACATGTGCCTTTCTCCCAGAAAGGGACCATTTATCATCACGTTTCAAATCCAGTTACCCACCACTGCTGGAAAATCCAGCCTGTGGAGTCAGCAAAGAAAGTCCCAGATCTACAACATAGAGCATCTCACACGGACAGAAAGAGTCCTTGTCTCGCCTCCCAGCAACTTCTGCCCCCTCTGAACCAAGCAGCAGCACTAAGAGGACATGAGTGCCCCTTTCCCCTACCTGATATTATTGAGTCCGTTGTGGGCCACTTGGTGATGCACTTGGTAATTGAGAGGCGGAGGGATGTGACTCGGAGGCTGAGTCCGAAGCTCGGGTATGAGCTGAGGCTGCGACTGCGGCCGAGGTTGAGGTTGTGACTGTGGCCGAGGCTGCGGCTGAGGCGTGAGCCTTGGTGGTGCTGGTGCTGAAATCACTGGCTCCTTCTTTAGCAGCGGGCTCGCTCTGGCGCTGGATGTGGGCGCTGAGGAAGTAGAAGTCACAACGGCAGCTACTGGCTGGGGGCTGGGGATAGGCAGGGCGAAGGGCACGTCGGTGCTCAGTTCCCGGCTCCGCTCTAGCCCAGACACCTTTGGGACATTGGCTGCTTTTGCTTCTGGCTTGTCATTCAAGGTGGGACCTTATGGAACGATGAGAAAAAGAACAAAGTGCTTGCTGAAAGGTCTATGTTTGGTAGAACATACGCCTGAGAAAAATCAAGTCATGTTTGAGCTCGTGGGAGCAGTGCTGCTACTAGCTGGATGTGTGTTTGTGTGTCTGTCCTTCCGCTGTCCTTCACTGGCCAGTCTACAGTACTTGTTAGCATGTGTCTCAGAGACTTAGCTGTCATTAAGTGAATGCATACTGCAAAGAACATATAGCTTTGTGACTTCTACAGCCCCTCAAGGTTACCTACAGTAGGAGTGTGTGTCTCAAGTTACTGCTACAGTATTTCCTGCTCATTGTAGGTTTTAAGGCTGGTCATGAACTCATGAACACAAGTCTAATTATTAAGACATTTCATTTTCCTTATGCTCTTCCCAGTTGATCTACATTGTGTTTAGGCCCAACTCCAGCTACAATGCACTGTGACCCATCATCATTATCATTAAACCCCACCTGCCTTCTCAGGAGGAGGCCATCTGGGTGGGACCTTTGTGTAGCAAAGGATGGGAGAGTTCTGTGGTGAAGCTGTGACGCTACCACTCCCTGGCCACACACTTGGGTGGAAGAATGGAACAGAGAAGGCCAGAAAAACCCAACCAAAATCACAAGAAACACCCAAATGTAGCCCTGCTCACCCCAAGTATTGCACACACCTGTATGCATGGCATGTCAAAACTAGGGGGACTGCTGTGACCTTGCAAAATGCACCTATGGTGAGAATTTAATGTGTAATTACTCCTTCTATGATGCCAAGAATTTTTTCCCCCAAATTAAGCTAAACGAAGCACCCCAAAGGGTTAAAGGGCTGAAGGAGGAAAAGGGAGGAAAGGAGAGATATTTCAGATCAAGCTGTATCCAAAAGGTCAAAGACAACTGAAAGGACTGACATGAACACAATTCAACTCATTTTTCAAGATAATCTGTGTATCCTTGAGTGCACATCAATCACAACTACAAGAAAAGCTTTTAAAGGGTTATGAGAAGTAGTGCAGTTCATGTGTTTTGTGCACACACCCCACTGTGCACACAAGCTGACTTTCAGGATACATGTTTTTATTATCCACCAGAACACGCTGGGGGCTGTTGTGTTTGGCTGGCTTGCAGACATGCAGGAGATGCTACCTACACTCATTAACATGCTCCCAACACCCTCACAAATTCCACCTTTGAAATATTCCCATCTCATCAAAGCACTGAGCCAGTTCCTGATGTAGGAGGTGTGGAAATAACTTGCAGCACACACCGTGAGCTAATTCTGGCCATGCAGACCCTCTACCCTGGCATTTGTGAACACAGTCACTGCACGGCCAGAGGAGTCAATGCTGATGTCTCAGTGACCTGAGCACCACCACCATGCTGGCATGAGATAAGAGGAGGACAGTGATGAATCAGAGCCTGTATCACACCAGTTCACTTTCTGTACAGAAAATACCCATGTGCTGATAGCACCTCCTTCCTTGAGATAAAAGGCAGTTTCTGGCTCTGCCTGCACTTACACCAGTGTGCCATTTCCTTCATCCATCCATCAATCCATCAATCAATCACTGCTTATATAGAAATTCAGAATGTGAAAAGAGAATAAATGGAAACATATGAACTGTATCGGTCGATGATGTCTGAGGACTTGCGATCTCAAGCCCACAAGTAACAGGAATAGAAGACTTTCCAAATACCATTGCTTTGGCTGGCAGCAAGCACAGTCAACCCTGTACTTTCCAGCACCTTATACATCATACCAGGTTTGTCACAATGTCTGGAGGTCCTAAATTATTCCCTTATTGTATGTAAGGCTACTCATTTCAGGGAATTTATTTTTCAACAATAAGTTCACGCATCACAGGTACCCTGGTTTTAAGATGTAACTAGACTTGGTTCCAATGTTATTTTGGAGTTGATTTTATAAGTTTATACTTCTAAAATCAAATTCTCATTGCTCTTGTGCTCCATTAGTTTTTATAATGCCAGCTCTGTTTGTAAATTTTCTTCAGGTTTTGTTACTTACCATTGAAAAATTGTCACTGACTAGTGAAGTCAGGGGTTTCCACACTGCATTTTGGAGGAAGTATATTCACAGCTGTAGATCCTACTGTTTTTCAGGAGCTACCTATTAAGAGCAATTGGGTTTCATTCCTGACCATAGGTTTCCTGAAGCCTATTAGCTCTTTCCATCCAATAGGCCTCCTCCTACAGAGTTGAACTTCGTATTGTGTAATTACAGGCAATGTAGACTAATGGTGTATATTCAAAACACACTGGCACAGAAAAGTTAGTTGAGTAAAAAGTCAATTAGATCCAAAACAAATCAATAAAGTCCTGCATTAAAAGCAGCTGTTTGACCAGTTTTATGTACAACTATTGATTCCCTGTGGTTTCAGCATTAGTCCTCATTTGCAATTTTCTCAAAGCAAAAGCTGACACTCCCTTGCTGACTGAATGTACCAGTCAGCCTGGTTGTGTTAGTTGGTACTAGGGGTACATAACTGATTTTTGCAGCCAACTTGTATCTCTCAGGTTGCAGTGCTGAAATGTTTTTATGTTTCATTCTTGACAACAATGGAAATACGCAGATGCTTTCTTACCCCTCTGGAAAAGATACAAGCATGAGTGTATCTTCTCTCCTTTTGTAGCCACATTGAACAGAAGCAGGAGCACTGGGAAAGATTATGGTGTGAATTCATGGGCAAGCATGGAGAAGCATACGAGAGACAGCAAAATCCACAAACCTTCTTAGCCACCCCAAGGGAAGGACAGTGAGTGAATCCTAGTGTTTCTGTCAGTTCCCCTTCTGATGGCTGTAGAGAAGCTACAGAGAGAAGCTGCTTCATGCAGCTGACTTGAGGGTGAACTGCCGTGGGTGAAGGGAACCACATGTGAACAAAGGTTGGACAAACCATGCAGAGAAATGACAGGAGAGTGATGCCAGGCACTGGGACCTGCCTGAACTCAAACCTTCTGAAAGGCAAACCTTTCTCAAGTCTGTGTTTCACTCCAGTCTCTGGTAAAGCAGATTTAGACAAGGCAAGCAGATGCCCAAATGAAAATACGTCTCATCCCTATGTCTCTAAAAAATACTCTATTAAAAACAAAGGGCACTTCTAAGCAAAGACTTAAGACCCTCCACTCCAGCTAACTCCATGGAGTGCCTGCCCTGGCTTCCTTGCACACTGAATAATGTGCACGTGTGCTGGTTTCTTTCTTTGCTTTCACATTCTTCTAACACTTGCTTCTACCTCTTCAATGCTTGTCTCCAATACTCAGTCACTAGCTAACCACATGCCAGAGGTCTCTGGAAACCTGACAATTTCAAGGTTATTTTCCCTGTGAAACCACAGAAACAATGAATTTTGAAGGCTATAAAAACCTGTTTTCTTAGGTACTTAACAAGATCCTTATCATGGTAACTATCACAAACTCTCAAATTGAAGTCTTTCCATTCAAGTGAAAGTCTCTAAGCTACCTTCCCTGAAACCCCTCAGAAAGTTTATTTTAATGAATTTAGTGAGAGATGTTGCCCATTCTGATCAGGATCTCAAACTCTGCAGTTTCTCTGCAGGATGCTCAAATATCCCTCCTAAGGGAAATACACTCTTGCATGCCGAAGTTTCTTCCAATTAACCAGGCTGACTGTTGGTCATATATGGAAATATCCCAAGGAAAGAAACAGAATATTCCCTTTTGTGCAAGCTGGATCAGATTTCATCATGATCCTTTCAGAAATTCCTCTACTTCAGCTCCTAATCTAGCCCTTCTAAGCAGATGGACCCAGAGAGCTCAGCACAACTGCCCATACAAAAGCACAGACCCACCAGTACACACCACAACGTTCTAGAGGAAAAAAAAGTGTTTATTTTTACCAAGTCCTAGAGTAATTTTCATGCTTAATGATAACAGGCTGAGCCAATTTGCCTAAGACTTGACAGTCAGCTCCAATAATTCAACCTTAATTAAACCTGAACGCATGTCAGTTCAGCTTGTCCCTTCACAGGAAATCTGACATCTGCAATGATTCATGTCCCAGCCATGCCATGGGAAGGCTGGATCACAGCTGCCATTCTCCACAGTGCAGAGCGCTACCCCTTTTCAGCATGCCAACTTTGTTTATTTTCTAACCAAACACTTTGGACTTCTTCCATTGAGAGGTTTTCTTAAATGAACAGACAGTGAAACATGTCTTGATCTTACAGGATGAATGATGACTGAGTGGGAGAGACAGGGAAGAAAGGGCTGAAAGTGCTCTAACAAGAAAAATAACAACAACCCGGGATTAGTAATTCCTGCCTCCTTGATCAGCTAATTTGTCATGTGGAGTGTTGCAAAATGTTCACCTCCCTCTGTCCTGGGCTACATACTGTTCCAATTTATCCCAGTAAAGATGAAAATTTTTAACAACTTTTAAAAGCACAGAGAGCTTTAGCTACTGCTGCTGTAAATCTGTAGAAATAAGAACTGAAGTTTAAGGGAAATTCCAAAGTCAATACAGTTGAATTTGCTGCAAAAAGTATGTTTCAGAAGGAGTGTCCTGAACCTGAAAGACCATCACTATGGATCCAATATGAAACATCACTGAATTCAAAATCTGATTGGAATTAACATGCCCTGCCCATCTCCACGGCTGCACAGGGCGACATGTTTGCCAGTGTGTAACTACACAGCATTGCAGGCCAACTACAATACAGAAAGTCCCAGACACAAACTAAACCTTTCTGCTACAGGAATTTGCTTTCAAGCTGATTAAGAGTAGCTCAAGTGCAAGGGATTAAACATGTAAAGGCTGCTTTGAGAACTCCAATAAGCAGTTACTGTGTTATACAAACAGTACTTAGGGCAACAGCAGTTCCAGCCCTGCCTCCTGCTCTTTGCAAGCTGCTGGTCGCTGCTGAAAGGCGACTGTCAACACACGTACAATGTGATTGGAAATAATCTAATCTTGCCTGCACGCCTTTCCTTTGTCTCTTGAAAAAATGAGAAGCAGAGTCATTGAAAAGTCTTTCTGCGTTCTCCCTCATTGTATTCAAACAGCACGGGTGACGGGGTGATGTGAGAAAGAAATTCCTCTCCTACATCCATCAATGACATCTTTACCGATGGCAATTTCCCAAGAAACACAACAACCACCATCTGCAGCCTATCCATCCACCCTGTACACATCCCTGAAAACAGACAGAGGCCAGGTTGGCTATGATGAACCCTGCTCCATATTATAATTCCAGCAAGAAATGCTGCAAAAGCATCACCACAGGAATTACAAGGACATATGTGGCAAGAAGCTGAGTATTTCAGAGTTGGTTGATGAGTCCCAGAGACGAGTTTTGAACCATCAGCATGGGGAACGAGTACAGAAGAGCGTGATTTTACAGCAGTAGGTCAAAACAAATAACTGAAGGAATGTATTCAATGAACTTCAGCAAACTTCTTTTTTTTAACCAGGCTTTTAGAGTGCTGCTCAATGTGTTGTGAATGCACAACATATATAAGCACAGGACAGAACGAAGCATTTTGCATTGGCAATGGTAGCACTTACACTGGTAGAATGCTTACAAGTGAATCCCAGTATTGAAGTGCTAAGTCTTTATCCCTAGCTGGCTTTTGCTTTAATATAGATGGCTTCTTTATTGCAGTTTAGGAGAGTAGCACTATTTCAGACATTAGGGAATTAGCTTGGTCTGCTAAGGTAAGGCAAGCACAGCTACAGCACAGAAGCTACCCAACATGTGCCATGAGGTCCCCCACCTATTTTAATGCAAATCAGCTTAAGATAAATAAAGACTTGGGATTGGCATGTATAACTACTGCCTGGAAGGTTCCACGGTGTGGAACAGCAGCCATTTTTAACATTCTCGTGCAGCAAATGCTAAATCTCCCTTGTGCCAGCAGCTCACCACATGCCTTAGGATGGGTCAATACAACGTTCTCCTGCGACAGGGGCTCCTCAGAACGTCCCAGGCCTCTGGTGGATTTCCCACCAGCACCAGCAGTGTTTTGTCACAGAGGAAGGCTCTGAGCGGGGCCGCCGAGCGGCTCTTTGTTCACGGGGCGTCTCCCCCAGCCCGTCCCTGTGACCTGGCGCTGCTGCCGCTTTCCGTGGGAAGCTCCTTCTGCAACCGGGTTGGGATTCAGCCCCTATCGCTCAGTTCATTTGTACAGAGCTGTCTGTCAAGTCAAATCGTCTTGCCGCAATCTGAAACACCCTCCGAACAGCTGCCACTATCAATTACTCTCCCAGACAGCCCTGACTATCAGGAAGAGAACTGGAGCGAGCACTTGCCAGTTTTAATAAACTGTGTTGCCCAAGTCATTTAACCTGCTAGATTGCTGTATGCTGAGGCTGTAACAAGCCTTCAGCTTTTCAACCCAGAAGAAAGCAACAGTGGCAAAAAGCTGTCAGCTTGGTCCTCAGAATTAACTTCCAAGGGTAACTCCCACCCTCCCCCTCTTTTCTGAAGCACCTAGGTTTAAAAGTAAAATACCTTCAAGTCATTTTCATAATGTCGTGACAAGGAAAGCATCTCACATTGTTAACACAAAGCCAGCAGCTTCCAAGAGTGATGGGCTGGCGTGCTCCACAATTTCTATGTTAGAAGGAATGTGAAATGTGAGCAGAGAAAGCTCCTCTCTCCTCTTAGACCTGTGTGGGTACTCCCCAGCACTGGCTCTGGCCATCTACTGGTCACCACAACCTCAGCAATGCTGATGCAGCTGATGGCTTCAAGATGCCCTGACCACCTCTGGGGCTCTGCACTCACCACTCCAGTGCATCTCCTTCCATTCTCAGTAGTTACAGCTTCCCACCCATTTGAAAACTGAACCTTGGCAAATTTACATTTACCTCAGAGAGATTTCCTACAGAAACATTTCTTTAAAATAACACTTCCATCCAGATCACTGCTTTTTGGGTTGTGGCTCATGTATATACCAAGATGTCTGTGGATGTTAATCAAAAAGAAACAGTCCATTATCATTAGGATTAATTTGCCATACAGAAATCTTCACTTCCACTAGAAAGGTTATTGGAAACTGCAAATCAAAAAGAAAACTCAAACCCACACCATACTAAATATTTTCTTTAGCCAGCAACGCAGGTAAGAGCCTTTGTTGTGCACACTTGCAGAGCAGAAAGATCACCCCCTCTGCCCCCCAGAAACTGAGAGCAACAGCACTGAGGGCTTGATGCTGATTTGCTGCTTTATGCTTCTTTAATGGGATGTTTTATTCCTAGAGATCTGGGAGCTTTGCATGCTCTATCCAGGCATGTTAGCTGTAAGCATGCATGATGACACTCCAAAGCTGCAGGAGCTGAATGAAAATGGGTGCCAAACACAAGGATTGGGGCCAGAGCATAAAGAAGGAGGATCTCCATTCAAATCCCCCCAAAGTAAGTCACACTGCATTTTCCCAGCAATACTGCTTCTGGCAGCATTTCAATGCAAAGCCGAGACTGGATTTGCAGCTAAAGCACCTACTGTGGATGCTGGCATTGTAATGAGATTGAAAGTTTCATACAGGCTTTTAATCTAGGGCTATAATGGTGGATCAAACACTCTCTTCAGTGCTGCTCCTAAGCAGATGCTGGAGGTCTAAAAAACAGTGATGTAGGAGTCACTCTATTGCCCTGGCCACAAGTTACTAAAGCTTATTGTAGTTACTTACTAAAAGTGTGTTTGTCTTGTTTTATTATATTTTTTTTTTTGAAGGTATGAACGCATATTATACACCTAAACCTGAGTGATGGACAAGCAACAAGCAAACCAGCTTTTAGAAGGAGACCCCCCCATATGAAAGCAAACAAACACAAATATTCAACTCCAGATGTAAGCTTTTAACATACAAAACTACTATATACCAAAGAACTTTATGATGAACAAGGGTAAATAATAAACCATCAACTACTACATTACAGGAGAAAAAGTACTACTTTTGCTGTTTGAAATCCATATTGATTCCCATCCAGCCTGCAAGTGAGTTATTAATCACTCCAATTAAATCATGAACACAGGTCTTTACACTGAAATTGAACCCCCACCAATAGATCGATAACTCAAACCTCCAAGAGCAATTACTGCTCAGCATAATAGAGCAGCTTGTTACAGAGAGCTCTACACAGACCACAACACTCTCTGCTGTATCTTTCACAGGCAGTGAAAACAAACTGGGGAAAAAAAATATTTTATAACTATTATTTTCAAAATAAACAGACATCTGCTTAGAGTTACCTAATCTCCCTCACATCACAGAGGCAGATCTGCCAAGGTCACATTGGAGACATGATTACATTTTTTCACAATTTGTTATTCTAGCAAAGCCCTGATAAGATTGAACTATTGAAGTTCACACTCTGGTTTAATTTCAAGAGGTTAAATGCCAAATCCTTTTCTTATTGCTACAAGGAAGGGATCTGCCAGGCTGCATAATACCCTGTGTGGGCTAAGACAACAATTTTGTTTCATCTGCACAGTCTTATGAAGATTTTGATTTTGTATTTTTTTTTTTTCCTAAATGACATCAGAGAACTCCAACCTCCCAAACAAACACTTAAAATCAGAAAGTGAGACTCTTCCAGAGGAGTGCAAATGACCTTTCAGACCTTCCAGCCTGGAGAAGTTAAGTCAAGGCTGGCCGAGAAAGCACACTTGCTAACCAAAACCAGAAAAGGGCAAGTGAGAACATTCTCAAACACCAGATCATCTCTGCTGGGAACAGGAGGTGATTACCCTAACCAGCCAAGCAGATGCAGGGTCACAGAAATTCCCATCTCTGCCCTGGAAGACTACTGATGCTTGTCCAAGTGCAAGAAGAGGCACTGCCTGTGCTCAGGCTCTCCGGCCATGCCACTTCGCTCCCGTGTCCTCTCCAGGTGAGAGCCCTATGTCTGCACATGTCCTTCTCCAGATCTGCTGGCCCATCAAGCCGGTTCCTGAGCACCATCCATCATCCCTCATTAGGAAGTCACTGGCAGCCAATGAAATGGTGATGGACCCACACCACGAAGCTAATGAAGATGAGTTCATGCTGTCCCCTTTAACCTGCAGGCCCTGGCTCCTGTCTACAGTGAGGGTTACTGCTCCCTCCCCTTGCTGGCTCACTGGTGGACATGCCCAAACAGCCCAGGCCAAGGCTCAGCATGGGCATGGACAAATGACACCAACCAGGCAGCAAAAGAAAACAAGCAGATAGACAGCAGCACTACTGCTGGGATCTCAGCATGGCTCTCCACTGCCAGACTCTCAAGTAGCTTTTACAAAAGGGAAGGAGATGATCTGTCCATCCCCCCCATTCTTTGTGCCCACCAGACTCACTGTTCAGCACATTGTACTTTGTTTAGGAGGGTCTGTGCTAAACTCTGCCATTTACATTAGTAAATTGGAAATGCCAGAGCTGCTTTTCTGGCCCAGGCAAGTAAGAACAGAATAATATAGAAAGGTGGCAAACAGAAATGTTCCGAAACCTCAGTAACTTCACTAACTTCCATGCTTGGAGCTGTGAGAATGGGAAGTTCTGCTGGAAGGTGACTTGGTCAGGAACTAAGAGGAGTGATTGACCATGCACAAATGAGTGAAAACCCATCTTATTTATTTGTTAATTCCATCCCTCACAGATCGGTATCTGCTGTTCATTAGTGCTAATATGCTCCTAACTTGGGAAAGCAATGCTTGAGATCGAGTGCTCATCAAGTGGGGCCAGCTTTCCAACCAGCTCCTCATACCCCAGAGCCTCCCACTGTCCTCCCTCCACACTGCAGACATAAGGAAGCACTACCAGGCAGATCCCTCCCTTAATTTAGTAGCAGCACATTTCTAGTTTAAAACATGGTGTTTAGCTGTTACCAAATTGCTTCTGTTTCACTTGCAGTTGTAGCAACTCTTTCCATTAACTGTTGAGAATCTAGGATCAAGATGCAGAAAAACTGGAAGAGTTTTCCTGCAAGTTTAGGAGCAATAAGATATCCCACCTCACTCCTATTCACATGGTCAAAATCCATCTCTAGAGCTGCTGGAATGGCATCTTAAGAAAAACTGGGATACTGAAATTAACAGACTGAATACATTAAAAAACATTTCAAGTTGTATTATGGATAATTAAAATATTTAAGGGACAGCCTGCAAGTTGTTAATCAGGGAACATTTACTTGAATGGTGTGTGCCCTTTGGATTTGGTCCCTATGGCAACCAAATACTCACTCTAAAATGATGCGCTGGAAGAAGGATGTCAGGAGCTGCCTCAATGTTTTAATTCACAGAGTGAGCAATGAATAAACACAGCTACTGACAAGCACAGCACAGGCAAAAAGGTCTGTAAACAGTATTAGGAAGCCAATGATGGCCTTTGGCTTTTAGGAGTGGAAAAGCCTACTCACTCTTCCTTTAAACACACCTCTAGTGATGAAGAAAACTGGACTGTGTTGCACATGTGGTGTTGAATCACATCTGTTAGCAACAGATAATCAAATTTTATAATAAGAGGAGGGTTTTTTTCAGTTTATAATTTCTCAATCCTTGGGAAACTGTGATTGAGTTTCCACTCCCCATATTGGAAATTGCTATATCAAAATCTTGAGAAAAATCTTTCTGGCTCAACAGGAGACAAACTTTGAGAATGCAACAGTGTGAAGGACAGTGCTGCAGTGTGTGCAAGAAGGAAAATGTGAGGGATGATTGGCTTTTCCTTCAGAACAGGAAGAATGGCTGGTATGCAGTAAGGAAAAGGGTGCTTCACTGCACTGCAGAAGGCAAACTCCTTCAGCAAGTTCTCAAGAGTGTGTGAAAAGCAGCTGCAAAGCTCCTTCCAGCTTTCTCCTCTGACAAAGTGTGAATCCTTCCATGGGCAGCAGAAATTCTGGAAATACTTTGGTGCCAGAAATGCCTGCAGATAATGTAAGATCTGGCATCTAGTAAGATCTAACAGAGGGACACAGTGTTTTCATTGCAGTGGAATCACACCCTACTAAGGAAAGGTACCCTTGAATCTCCTCTTGCCTGAGGGTTTATGGCTGTGGAGAGAAATCTCACAAGGCTGGAGGGTGCTGGACGGTGCAAGGCCCCCTGGGCTGCTGCAATGCCAGCCTGAATGTGCAGAAAACCTGGAACAATAACTCCAGACCTTTAGACCTAAATGCTTTCTCTTCATTCCTCTCCCCCTTGACTCCTTGGAACCCTTTTAGATCCACCACAGTGCCTCTGGAATGACTAAGTCATAAGCATGATTTCTACAAGGTCCTGGATGGAAGTGGTATCTTCAGGTGCAGGTTGTGAAGGCCATGGAAGATGTCTGTGATTCTGACATGCATGAGGACTGTGCACTGCAGCGAGGGAGTCATTCACTGCCCGGCTAAGTTTGGCTTTCTTGGTGATGGGATTTTCTGGGAGCCCCAGCAGCACACCACACTGCCCCCTCTCATGTACCAGGCAGAGCCACAACTCTTCACAGTCCCCACATTATCCTCTAAGCTGGAACTGGGCAGGAACTGCCACAGTACTAACCTCCATCTTAGACACCAAACAAGTACAGACTCAGACATCTGTAAGGATAATCACAGGAATTACTTCATGCAAAACTGCTGCACGTTTTTATTTCAGTACTGGGTGAAAGAAAGAGACAAGTATTTGGGCTTAGCCTGCAGACACTTTTCCAAGACAGTAATTTCTGCATAATTCATGTTCTTGTTTTCACATGTTCGCCATGTGTACCAACAATCCTAATGAATCTACTCTTAAGTTTTTCCTTCAAGTCCTCTCCATGTCACAGTTTTTCCAAACAGCAGAAGCACAAACAAGCAGAAACCCAGCACTAAGCATCAACTCAGGTTTGGCAAATTCCTGTAATCCCAGATTCTTGCCCATTAGGAGGGGAAAGTTCGGTCCAAGCTAATTCTTTTGAGTTTCCACTCCACATTAGCACAGCAGACAACATCTTTCACTCATTAGGTCTGTATTTCCCTGCAAGCATTCCTCTGTGAAGTCGGAATTGAGCCTTCATCTCTCTGCCCAAAGCCACCTGCTCCCCAAGAACTCCAGATCACACAGGCTGGAGGAGGAGGGCTGCCCTCTACACGAGGCAGGGCTCATAAATAGTAAGTATTTGTGACTAATAGGAAATCTCAGCACAGTCAGAAGCAATTTATAGCTTCCGCACCAAAGAGGCTTACAAAGAAGTGGCAGAGACGATGCAGGTCCTCAACTCAGCCTTTCAGCAGCAGTATGAGGCACCTTTGCTCTTACTAAACTAACTGGAGTTTATGTACTAGACCCTTGTAGGGAGGGGATTCCTTCTTTTAAGAATACATTTGTTTTAATGGTTAATCAATCCAACGATTACAAAAGAAATGCCTCATCTCTCAATGGGCAGAATCTAAGTTCTGGTGCCACTGGATTTGTTTTCTGAGGGCACAATATGGTTTTGTTTTGGAGGACACCTCTCCAAACTGCCAGTGGTTAGTTTCAGGGAACCTCCTCCTCCCACATTAACATATTCATTTGCAAAATCTATTGCATATGTTGCGTGCAAACTGGCTGAGAGTTTGATTCTGCTCTGACAGCGTGACAGCCTCTAGCCCAAATATCTGAAAGTAATAAAATCCACCCCATCCTCCCGATTCCTCACTCTAACAGTGAATTGACCTAAATTCATTTTGTGCTATCAGTAGTGGGGAACCTACAGACAGTAGCCACAGTTACAGACAAAAGGGTCAGGGCATCAGTATCTAGTATGTTTCCATTTTAGGTTCCTCCTCCCTTGGCTTAAAGTAAGAATAATAATCTCAACTCTAGCATTTTGCCTTTCCACTGCAATTTTCTGCTCTAACAAGAAGGGAAATGGTAAACCCTGTTCAGCTCACAGATGCAACTTAACAAGGACCACAGATGAAGCTGGAGGACCAAGGGCCCTTAGGCCAAAGCAATGCAGGACTGGAACACTGCACTGCAGAAGAGAACAAAACTGTCCATGCACATAACACCAACACAGCATCCTCATCCCTCTGCCTGGTCTTCTTAAATTCCCTGCCATATCCGTTTGGTTTTTCTTGGATACCTAACTAAATTGCAACAGCTTCTTGTCATCTTATACACAGGTGTGTGCTTGTTCCCAGAAGATGGGAATCAGCAGCACTGGTCCATGCTGATGTGGGGTAATTGTCACACCAAAAACACAAGCTACAGTCTTTTTATTACAGGCTATGGAATTGCCTGCACTATCACACCTTACCTTATGATCACAAACAGAAATTAGGCTAGAAGAGAAAGACCACCCACTAATTCATACACAGACATGAGAAACGAGGAAAATTATGGAATAAACCCTTGCAGACAGTAGGTGTTCCTGTGGTTTTAGAGAACTCCTCAGCCTTTTGTTTCACAGGCAGACTGGTTCAGAGCTGGGCTGTTGCAAACTCTGCACTTCCCAGAGCTGTCAGGCTGCTGGAGGCTCCGTGTAGCTGCCCCGAATGAGCACGGATCTGCCCATGAATTCATTTGAAGCCAGGTTTCCCTTACACTAGGTGCTGCAAGCTTCTGAAAAAGCCTGGCTTCTTCCAAGACCAAACACAACCAAGAGAGTGGCAGGAAAGAAGCAAGGGTATTCCTCACCGTGAAAGAAAAAGGCACCAAGGGAGTCAGCCTCTCTGATGCCACACCACATCTCCAGGGACTACAGCTCTGCTGCATCCACAAGACAAATCCACCTCCTCCCCATCTTCCCACAGCAGCACAGAACAACTCCCCCGTCACCAGTGCTGGATGCTGGTAAAGGTCTCCCTTTTCTTCCTCACAGAAGGCATTTTCCACCCCTTCATTTTATAAATTACCAGAACAGACATTTAAATGTTCAAGAGTAATCTGAACAGAGTATTCATGCCTTGGGCATTTTTATGCTCTACAAGGAGAGAAACAAAAGGGCCTCATTTAATACCTCCCTACAGCATTCCCTGTTCCTGCTCTTCCCTTGTGAATCTCTAAAGGCAAACTCTCAGTGGCTCAAGGTTCCTGCAATACCCCAGCCCTCCCTTCTCCTTTTTTAAGAGCAAGACAGCCTTTTAAAGCAAACCTCGCTGACTGGAACAGGTGCTGGGAATCCTTTAAAGGAGAGGAAAATTATCTGTAACTAATATAAGAAGAAAATTCGGATTCCCAGGGTTCTATTGAGCACCCATGGGAGTCATTTGGAGGGCAGGCACATCTGCTGCTTCTGTGAGCTTCAGTGGGTCCCGTGGTGCCCCAGCACTGGAGCTCTGGGTTGGAGAGAATAAACAGCCTCTATGCACCTGCACCCCTGCCTCCCAGGATGCCAGGCAGCAGGGTGGCTCTGCCTGCTTGATGGGGATGTTACAAATGCTGTTATCAGCCCCAGAGCTCCATCAGGGCCAGGCTAAGGGCTGATTCTATCTTCTGCCATGGATGTGGAGATCTAGCTTTACAAAACCAGAAGAAGCCTCTAACTTCTCTAACATACAGAAACTATCCAATGCTTAGTTTTGTGTTAGATTAAAAAGCCAGAACCATAAAACTGTCCTTGGAGCTTTGCTTTTATTCATTAACAGAACCCCCCCATACAATAATTTTCTGGTCCTCAGCCTCAGAGAAGAGGATATTAATATCTCAATACAGTGAAGAGAACAATACAACTTATTCTCTTGCCTTATAATTGATGTTATCTATGACATGTGAAGAAGTCTAACTAGGAAAGGAAACCCAGGGCATGGTTGGCAAAAGCTGTGTTTGCTATATAGCACATGGAGACATCAGCTCTCCTATGAGGTAGGGAAAGAACTGCAGCTTTAGGACAGCAGCTTGCTCCCCACCTCCCCTTTCCAGCTGTGCCATCTGCCTTTCTTCTTCCCTTACTGTCAAAACTGAAGAAGGGAGAGGTGACAAGCTGGAAAGGCATGGTCAGGACTTGAGAATGAGAATTCAGAACACCCCTGCTGCACTCTGTTGGAGAGAGTTATGGATGACCCCTCTGTGCAGGGAATTATGATACAGTCCCTAACCCATCTATGAGCAAAGGAGGCAAAGGAATAGATTTGCTTCTGTAGATACCTCAGTTACTGCTCCTTTTCTGTATCAGCTGGCAAGCACAAGGTACAGCAACATCCATGGCTAAGAGGAAATGCTGGAATTCAGGTTTATCTGGATGTGATCTAAGGGACGCTTTGTTATGATGTGGCCAACGCAGTTGTTTGTTCAAGAGTTAAAAGGAAAGGATATTTCTTCCTATGAAGGAGGACCAGGAAATTAAACCTGGACTTGACTCAGCTCTCCCTCCTTTCTCATATGGGTTTCTTTACATAAAAAGGGGGTGGTGTTCGGCTTGAATATTCTCCAAATCTGACTTCCTTTTTCTCCACAATTAATTTATAGAGAAAAAAGTTTGAAGTCCCTGCAGTACTCTATAGATATGCTGCATTCTGGAGCTCCGGGCTTCTCCCTGTTTCTTTGTTTCTCCCTGTCAGTTTTGCCAATTCACAACCCACAGGGAGATGAGTTCAGGATGCCCATGCCCAGCAGCTGGTGATGTCTGCATGTCTGTCTGGTGTCAAGCTATCACTGAACAATTTTTCAGCAGCCAGTCCCACAGCAATGCCAGAAAGTCTGTCTAATTTGTAAGCCTACAAAACCTGGCATACACCTTTACACAGTTTGAAACACCACTGCAGTATTTACACCCCTTCCAAAGAACCACAGCAACATTTATCACTGTATGGTCAAGCTCTCCTAGTCATATATCAGCACTCGGCAACTTGGAGAAGGACTCGATCACAAGCGCCCACCTCAAATACCTTTGGGGTATTCAGCATGTTGTGGCTTCACTGAATTAGTTTCTGACCAGAAAAGTGAATGCCTTCTTCACTCACATTGTAGAAACGTTTTTCTCACAGCCAAACTTCGGAAATACTCACCACTCGATACTGAGGTTGGTTTTTCTAAGAGCTAGGGATCATAAAGTAGCCACATGTTTAAACAAGAGGTCATTATCCACCAGCTCCAGGGTTCAGTGCAAGCTTCTAAACAAAGAGCTATTTGAAAATAGAGCTATTAAAGCACTAACAGTAATTTAGAGTAGTTTAAGTTTCTGTTTTACTGATTTTTCTGGCTAAGATTCATAGGGCTACCAAATTAGCATCTGGTATCTTGTTGAGGGGAGCAAAGTCAATAATCTAACAAGCCCATTTCACTTCTCTTTACTGCAGCAACCGTATGACTTTATTGATACTCAGACCTGAAGGCAAAGGACACAAGGATGATGCCCTAGAACAGATAGCAAGCCCCTACTTTGTGTGTCATACAGCACAGTCCAACAGATGACATTTGAGAAACAGCAATCAGAAGGAACAGTTTCTATTCAAGATGCCGTAACACCAAAGGTTTAACATTAATTTATGGGTTCCTGACACAATTGAACAAAGGGAGATTTTTCAAAGGCACAAAGTCAGCAAGACATTAAGTGAGGGTTTGACCCAAACCTTTGAAGAGCCTTGTCACCCAACAGTTCACCTGCACCTTAACCTGGAAGCTTTTCAGGACCAATAACAAATAACATCTGACAAATATTTAAATCAATAGGGTCTGTTAACTCTTAGCAGACAAACCTAGTTTACCCAATACCAACCTCCTCAGTCTCTCTGGCTTCACCTACTCAACGTGGTAAGAAGAGAAGCTCCTCCACACCCTTCCCTCCTCTCCCTCTCCTCCAGGCAGTACATCATTTCCAGCATTGGTTTGTGCTGTACTCAGCACTCCACGTCGCCAGACTGGTTAAACCCGCAGATGGAAGGAAAGATGCCTTTCCATCCCCACCTCTGGAAAGATGCAGATGTGGTAGGAAAAGCCCTACAAACTCCCCTCGTTCCCTTTGAAACCTGAGGAGAACAGATGAGCAGCACATTTGAAATTAATTACAGCAAAACCTACTGCATTGTTCTCTCCTCCCCTTCCTTTTTCCCCTGACCCCCTCATCGCAGAGCTTTCACTGAAACCTCTGTGGCGTGTATATTTTCCTAAAGTCGCGGGGGCCAAAACAGTACAGCTGAGACATTCACAGGAGTCAAAGAAAGTGCAGAACCAGGTTAGTGCACAGGGGTACAATAGTTCCTTAAGAGCAAGCGTCTCCCCCGCCACCACCCCCCTCCTCCCAAACCTTCCGTCTCTAATGAACCTTTGGTGTCCATCCACAAAAAACAAACATCAATCAGGCAACAGGCTGTTCCTTTTCCCCTGTTGCTAGTCTGAAATAACAGTCATCCCCCGCTGGGCTGGGAACGCCACTTCCCTCTCCAGCACACATACGGGATAATAAGGGGGAGGTGAAGGAGAGAGGAAAACCCGCTCCGAGGTGCCAGAATACACAGCGAGCCGTGCCTTTCAGAGCCAGAGAAAACCTGGGAACACAACAGCTTTTGATTCCTCCTGCCCCACTGGGCACGTTAATTATTTAATAGTTGGCTTGTGAATCGGTGGCGGTGGTAGGAAGAGGGTGGAAGGGAAACGGGGCTTTTCCCCCAGTCCCCTCCTCGCACCGGTGGAACCAGCAAGCACCCACAGGCTTGTGCCCCGGGCTGCGCCCGCCCTCCGCCCGGCTCACAACACCCTCCTTGTTGGCTCCTGACCGCAGGGGCCACAGACAGCATGGGATGGCATCTGGATCAAATGAGTTATGGGGCAAAGCAATGCACCCTGTCTGCTCTCCGTTTGGAGGCTGCTATTTTTCACGTATTATGTTTGGGGGAAGGGCGCTTTGGAGTTTATATTGGATTTCGACAGAGTGGGAAATGGAGCTGCAAATCAAACAGAGATCAGCTCATGATTTGCAACCAGGGCTTTCTAGGTGTCTGAAGCAACACTTTAGAAGGAGCGCGGGGAAAAGGAGAATGTAACTACATCTCATTTGGATAGAGAGGACTCACAGATGTTAGGAATATTTTTGATCAACAGCTTTCCTGGCACTGCTTGTGGTGGAATCCACAACCTTGACGGCTAGCTGAGTAAGAAAGTGCTGGCAAGCTCCTGTCTCCATGCAGGCAATTTGCAACGCTGCCAGTCAATATTTCAGTGAAAACAAAATTGCAGGGATCATATTAAAAGAGGGGAAAAGAGAAAATAAAACAAAACAAACACCACCCTTCCCTTTCAAGAGAGACTATATGACCTGATGGGAAAGATCCTCCCAAATCAAAGCACAGTTGTTTAAACTTACCCCCCTGTGACGGGAGTCTTGCCGTGAGCACACGACGGCCAACATGCCAGCAGCCCCAGAGCCAGCCCTGGCCAGACACGGCTCTACCCGGGGACACCTGGGCAGCCTGTCTGGGACAGGCCCGCAGGAATCAACGCGGAAAGAGGATAATGGTCGTGTCCATTTGGTGGAGGAATGTACCCGGCAGGCATGGGTCTGAGCCAAAAACCTGGCCTCAGTCCTCTGCAACCACCAGGAGAAGAGGGGAAGGGATGGGAGGAATGAAGAACTTCTGCAGCAGTATTTTCAAATGGAGGTCTGGATGTAGCCATGATGGCCTATTCTTAGTTTAAATCAACAGTATTCTTGAGGGGAGACAGCAAACGGTGTAGCCCAGGCAGCGTTTCTCACTGGACCAGTATTGAGATGACTGACACTGGCTCTCAAGGGCATTTAAATGCCTGGTACAGCTCATACCACCATTTGGAGTATCCTGAGAGTGTCTCTGAATTATTCCTGCTTCAGTGGCTTTCAAAAGGGTGCTCTGCTGCTCACCACCACTGGAGTTGGGCCCTTTTCTGCCCTGGCCTCAGGATTAAGCTTGGCTGACTATGCTGCCACTGTCAGTGGGGTGTCCTCAGATGCCTGTTTAAGGCTGCTTTACAGTATGTACTGCTGGAATGACATCAAGGGTCCAGACTGGCCTGTAGCACAAAAATATATCGGGCCAAAAGGTACGTTATGCTCAGAGAATTTGTTTGTTGATCCATTAAAAGGTATAAAATAATCTGCTCCACAATGGTTATTAAACTGATCAGTACAGAATGTAATGCACATATTCTAGTTGTTGGTTACAGGTTTCTAGCTCAGTTTTAAATATCTGTTCAATAACAAAAAGAATGATAATGTTGATTATTGTATAAACATTCAGAGCTCACGCTATAAATTTCTTCTCCCAGCCATAAAGCCTGTATTAAATCAGGTTGTCTCTGCAGAGCTTGCACTGAGTGCTGTTCACTGTGCCCAGAGAAGACCAGCCACGTAGGAAAGCAACTGGCTGGGGACAGCTTAGCTGTCTGGAAGCCAAATCACATAGTGCTGAGAAAATTAAAATGTTAGCTGCTTCATCCAACAAGGCTGGCCCTTTTCTGCCACCCTGCTTTGTGGATAGCTTCCCAGGGAGCAGGCTCTGGCTTTGCTTTTGCAGTTTAACATTCATGAGTCAATGCAGTTTGAGGTGGGTTTGCACACACTGATGTGATCTTTGGCAATCCCGTCTGGTCCAGCGCTTCCCAGGATGTCACAATGACAAGGACTCGTGGGCCTGAAGCGACAAGCTCTTCTTCCCCAGCTTTCACCCCACGGCACAGCGAGTGTTTGGGACACAGATCTCTCTCAAAACTGGATCATCAATAAATATGGAAATGCAGAACAAACTAAGCAGACATCAGTGGCAGATGCAGGTTCACAGACGTCTGCTTATTACCAAACCTCACTCCAGCTGAGACTTAAATAGCCTCCTTTATGCAAAACGGGAGAGGGAGCGGAATTGAAGGAAACTGGCAATTACACAATTTTATTTCCCTCCTAGCCCATTCGCTTTTCATCAGGTGGCTCTGTGCTTGCATACGAAGGGCGCTTGTGAGCGCTACGTTAAGCACAAAGCCAGCTTGATACTCTCCTTTCACCAGGAGGAAGTCTCCGAGTGCTTTTCTGGAAGCAGTGGAAAAACACAGTGAACACATTATTTTATATTATTTTGAAAGCACTAGGAGTGCCTGGGAAACAGGGACTTCCAGGATGCATCGTCCCTTTTCCAAGGCTGCAACCTCTCCCAAACACGATGGTGCTCAGAAACAGATGCCAGGGGTCTAAGTTTAACCCTTCACCAGGATTTATCTGTATGCATCTTCTAAAACAAACAAGCTCCTCCTTTCTAAAATCTCCATCCAAACTCTAAAGTTAACTGATGAAGAGCCCACTGTCTCACAGTGCTAGATGATGCACTTGGGTGCAATGAGGCTTTCCCAGCTTTGCTGCTCACCTTGCTGATACTGTTTCAGAATATATCTCCAAAGGGGCAAAAAGTTAATGTCCATTTCACTGGAGAGAGATCTGGAAGTCTGACTATTCCCTTATGGATAAGGCTTAAAAATTTATTAGTGATGAAACCAATATGTTTCTTCAGAAACTTAATAGGGTTCCATAAAAATTACTTCAATAACTTTTAAAATTTAATGGCGAACGAGAACGTTTCCACAGGTTTTTTGAACTGTCCGACAGAATCCCAGAGCGGGGATATAACTCTGCAATAAATTTTGCAGGACGGTTAAAGAAAAAAAAATATATAGAAAGGTTTTAATTTCCTATTGCCTCCTGTAAGACTCTGCCATCAATTTAAAGCAAATAAATGAACTAAAAGCACTGCAGTCACTTTTCTATCCCAGCCATTTACAAGAAAATATTTACTGTTTGGAAAAAGACCCAACAAAGTAGAACAAGCATCCTTTTCAGAAACACAGACACGCAAACACAAACGTTATGCCAAGTCCTGCTCTCTGATAGATTGGTGTAAACCCAAGTAATTCCAGTGAAGTCAATGGAGTCAGTATGGCTTTACCTGGCTGAACCAAGCCCGGGAGCTGGGGCCGAGCGCACAGAGCAGCAGAGATGGAAGGAAAGCCTCACGCTGCGAGTCCCCAGGCAGCTCGGCAGCAACATTAACAGGCTCCACGGGGAACAGTGTTCAGCCCTTGTTAGCAGGAAGGATGGTCAGCGAAGCAAGGAGGTGAGAGAAGTGGCGAGCACATTTGTGCACAGCTTGCGCAGTTATTAAAGGAGAAAACGGCAGGAACCATGTGGGCTGAAAGCAAGCCCTGAACCTGGCCCCCCTCCTGCCCTCCCATGGGACTGGACGAGAGAGCTACATCACTTAGAGCAGTGATTTCAAATGAAACAAACATAAAAAAAATAATATGAAAATACAGAAACAGAGCATGAACTGCTACTCCTCGCCTCACAGGCTGATTGGGACAGCAGGGCTCATCTGTCACATCTTTGTCCCAGGAGGAAGACCTCAGTCCTGGAGGAGTGGTGAGAGGAGAGGGAGATGAGTGAGATGCTGACAGCATCCTCTTTTCCTGAAGTCTCTCTGCTGCTGGATGCTGGGGCCTCGATGGGACTTACAGACCCTGCTGTACTCACACACAAAAGAGTAACCAGATCCATTTACAATTAAACAGCATGCCTTGGGCCCATTGATCACTCCCATTGATTGCCCAGAAGGAAACACAAGCAGACCCGGGGTCAGATCCAGCTCACCCCTGCACTAGCCTTCTTACCCCCCACCGCCTTGTCAAATTACTTGTCGATCCCCAGGCTGCCCTGCTTTATGCTGGTGACCTGCACCTAGTGCAGGGTTACTGTGTCTGCAGGAGTCCCTAATGGGCTATTACACAGCACGGGACAGCTGCCCATCAGTAACCTGTCAAACAGTTTCCCCCGCACAGAAACACAGAGCAGGATGGGGAGTGGCTCGGAAAAGAGCATCAGAGAGCTTAAAAAAATAGCAGAAGCCTTGGCCGTGCATAGCATGGTGTACATCTCCAGCATGGGGCAAGGCTGCAGAGAAGGATGACTCTCCTTCAGGAGAAGCAAGACTGATTTAGATGGGGATGTGGTGGCCACGGCATGCTCAGACCTATAGCACAGGTCCAGTTGCTGCCCCTCACGCTGCAACCCAGTATCAGCCCATAGAAAGGTGGAATCAGGTTTATACCCAGCGTTTAATTTTCTAAGAAAAGGAAGCTTTACAATTTCTGACATGAATAAAACATGTCTCAGAGGTAATTTAAAAGCAGAATTGAGAAGACCCGACAGCTTTGTGGGGGTTTCAACTGCTGTTCTTAACATCACCACCCTACAGCATCCTTCTGGCGCTCAGAAACAACCTGTACCAGCATCCTGCAAATAGGGACAGGCAGCTGGAAACACCACTAAGACTGGTGTTTCCTACTCAAGAAAACAGATAAGCAAACTATAAACAAGGAGTAGAAGATGGTATCTTCAGAACATCCTTTAAAAGCCTAGATAAACTGCTACATGCATTTGGAAGGAATGTCTTTCTTTTTCTCCCCCCCCCAATTTACAGTTTGATTGTCCTTTTATCTACTTGTCTATGAATTGAGAAAAGCTAGAATATGCCTACTCAATCAGTATGAGTTTGTGCTGGCCCATTCAGGATATACATTATTTTGCTTTTACAGTTTATTTTAAATAAAAAGTATAATTAAAGAAAATAAACCACCCACTTCATAACATTTATACAACGAAGACTTTATTTATTTTATTTACGTTTTGGTGGGCAAGGCACAGCATGCAGTTAGCTTTCCCTGAGACTTAACAAAGCCGCATTTGAAATTTAAAATCTTTAAGGAAATGAACAAATTCTGCGGAGGAAGGGCAGTTGAGCAAAGAGACTTCTTACATTACCCTAGGTAATTGTGCATATATATATTTCTACGTGCCTCTCTCTACTCCAAAAACATATCCATGACTTGGATGCTTTAAATCAAAAAGCAATTTCAGACTGTAATTCTCAAATAAATAATTAAACACATTTTATCTCCTACAGTATTGCTTCTATTCATTCTAATCCCACTGACAGGAATGCAGCAACATACCCCACATCCTTAAAATAACAAAACAAAACACAAGATACCAACCAGAAGGCCTGGAAATGTTTATAATTCAACTTTTCAACTCTCTTGGCTGCAGTCTGAAGCTACAAAGCGAGCTCTATGCTGGCTGCCTTACAGGGGACAAACACAGAGGCAGCTCCGCACAGCGCACAGCTAAGGGTGTGGGCAAACCCCGCTGCCCACCCGGGGCAGGTCGGGGGGCACACAGCTCTCAGCTAGTGTGGAAACTCACAGATCAGCCTCCTCTGCAGCCCGTGTTTTACAGAGTTAACAGACAGTGTGGCTGAGGTGAAGGGTCTCTCCTGCCTGTCCATCAAACTGTCAGCGACAGCTGCTGTGGACAGGGATGGTTACACCCTGAGCTACTGGCAGATACATGGGATGTGCTAACTGGGGAGACAGCGAGCACATTCCCAGCCCCAAAGAGAAGGTTGAGAGCATTCCAGAGCCTGCAAGATGACAGAACTGCAAGAAGCCTGCAGGACTGCACTTAACTGTGATATTTTCTGAGCCTGGTTTTGCTCTGCAGTGCATCTAGCTGGCTGTGACTGGGGTGATTATCTCAGTTACCCACACGGGCTGGAAACCAAAGTTCTCCTCCTTCTCAGGCCACTGTCTAATTACATATATGCATATGCAAGGAAGCTAATGTACTCATCCAAGCAGTGAGAAAATTAGATAGAACTTTTCAAGAAGAGGACACTGGGATGGGCTCACACACTGGATTTAGCAGCATTTTAGGGTATCCAGTATTGCCAGTCCCCCAAGCATTTACAAATCACAAACCATCTTTAAAATGAGGTTAAAACCAAAGTATTTGGGCTTCTATTTGACTGCCTGCTGGCTTTGAAGCACAGAAGAATCAGATTTCCAGGCTCTTCTCTGTAGCCAAGACGACTAAAGTCTTGCTTAAAAAATGAAAATAAAGCATAGATTTTTGTACAATCCTCTGAGGACTTGGGTTTCATGAAAACCAGAATATTGTAAGGTTGTGATAAAATCACAGGAGAAGCAATACAGGGAGTAAAACAGCTGAAGCGCATCCTGAGCACTGTATAAATCACAGCAATATGGTTGCTATCCAAATAAATGCATTGCTTATTTTATTTATTATTACAGATGCTGCTGCAGAAGTTTTTGCATGCCTGGAATTATGGTGGACTCGTCTAAGGATTCAGCTGTAAATTATCACCCCCTTTTGTTCACTGTCTGTGCAGGTAACCACACACAAGACACTGCCCTCATCAAAATGTAACCAGAAGCTGGGGATAAAACTGAGATCAAGGGACAGGGTGCATCTCTGCTTTTCCTGCACCTCAGACCCTGCTGCAGACCCTGTGAAAGAAAACTGGGAAAATGTATGCTCTCCCTCCTTACCCTCGTTCTTGTAAAGCACAGCTAATTGCCTGACCAGGTGCTGCAAGACTGGTTTGCTCTGGGTCTATGCAAAACTTCTTGTAATGGAAAGCTCTGCATCCTGGCACAGTTAAGGTAGAGGCCCTGAAGGAAAGAGGTGGAATTAATTACAGGAGATGCTGTCCCAGCCCAGACAGGGAGTCTCTGACCCTGGCAACTGGAGAAAGAGGTCCAGAGGACAGGACCAGAGGCAGAGCAAAGCAGGCAGGCAGCACAGCGAGCACAGGAGACACTGAGCTCTTGATTCCCCTGTCAGTACTGAGCAACCATGAAGCTGTGCTGCTGCAAACCTGTGCCGAGCATGTTCATTTGAGCTGCATTCAGGTTGTTTTCTGCTTCACTGAGCACTTGAAGGTTCCTCCTGGAGAGCTGACTTGCTGCCCTCCCATCCTACCCCTGCCCCGCCGCCCCTCCTTTCCCCTCTCACCCCATCTCACAGTAATAACCATCAGTTTTTAACAGCATGTCCTACGCTGAAGGTTTTGTAGTTCCAGCTTTTAAAATGATTTACTGTGACAGTTTAGTGCTGAATTAAAAAAAAAAAAAAAAGAAGCAAAGAAGCAGAGAGAAAAAGGAGAGACAGTCCCCTTAAGGCAACAACATTATGGAGCAGTGATCTCAGAGGAACAAGGGTTCTTCTCTGGTTCAGATGTGCTTGTCAGAGCTCAGTGTCGTCTCTGAACAAGAAATCTCTCTTGCTGGCCCAAGGCACAGTTTTGTGGTCAAGAGGACAGAAAATAAAGGGAGGGAACTTCAAAGAACCATAAGCTGCATTAGCCCGCTGGGGCGGGTGGCTGCAGCACATCCCATGGCTGACAATTACGACCTGCACACTGAGAAAGCTTGCCTCCCTCTTGTCAGAGGGATGAGACACAGGCTGTGAGCTCTAGAGCTTTGAGGATGTGTACAGTTCATGATGAAAGATAGCACTTCAAAGCCCTCTGCCTAGAAACCCAGGGAGAAGCGAGAGCGGAGGGTAAGCAATCCTTTTCCTGGGGGGTGCATTTGTGGGGGAAGGATAAGATTTATTTCCACTGTTATTATTGCCATGAAAACGAAGCTGTTGCACTGTTTATGGAATCTCTCATTAAAAGGATCTCTTGATAAATTGCTTGATAAACACTCGTTAATTAAGTCTCTAAGCGCACTTGGCTGACAAGCATTAGTTTTCATTTTGCAGGAGGGGGAAATCGAGGCACAGAGCTCAGTGACCCCCCCAAGCCAGCCCAGGGCAGAACTGGGTCCTGGCCAGTCACTCTGTGCCACCACCAGCAGACAGATGGATTACACTGTTCCCCCTGTGTCCCGTTTGATTTTGATCCAAAGACAGGAGCAACATACTCAGCTTCAAAGATCAAAGCCCATGTCCCCCCACTGCCACCCAGTGTCCCCTGGGGCTGCAGGGCAGACGTGGCTGTGCAGGTCTGGCTCCTCGATGGGCACCTTGGCTGATGCCCTGAGAGCTAGCTCCTGGATACCTCTTTCATCCCACAGGTATCACCTCCATTCCCATGGCCTGCCCGGGGTTAAGAACAGAGATACTGTAGCTGCTGCCCAGCCTCCACTTTGTGATGGAGATTTGCCTCACCAGGACCCTTGACCAACACTAAAGCTATTTGGGAAACATCTAATTTAAGATGCCCATTTCATCCTAATCCCACTATTGGCCCTTACACTGGGGACTTCATCAGGTCTCCTGGGCTACAGCTGCAACATTACTGTGGTAAAAAAGGCACCACCTCTCAGGAGAGGCCTCAAACCCTGGCATACAGCAAGTCTGGAACAAGAAAAGGTGAGAGAAATCTCAACTGCCTTCAGCCAGACCATCAGGGAGCCCACTGCAGGAGGGAGCCAGCAGCGAGAATGCGACACTCAAGTCCTTAAAATACAAACTATCTTACCCCACACACACTTAAAAATATCACCACAGTAGGCAGGCAGAGGTCCTTCCAGGCACTCGGGTGAACGTCCCTCTCATCTCCTCAGAGCCACCACACATCTGCCCTCCTATCCATCACCATCACTCCCTCTGCCTCACCCACCCACTCTGAGACAGAGGGAGGGATCTGGCTTTCGCCTCTGCCCTGCATGGCACTTGCCCTTCAGAAAAAGCAGAGGACTGCCTGGGAGATTCCTATGAGAAAAGAGCTTCATGAGAGAGCAAACAGACCTTTATTATTTGTTTACCGGTTTATTCACCAGGAGGATGTAACACCCAGCCTTCGGCAGCAAATGCCCTTGTAACTCTGTGCCGCAGTGACAAGTTGGCTAAACAAATGCTTTTCTGCATCAGAAAACAAAGACCTGTCAGCAGAGCAGGTCGGGGATTCTCTGCTTTTACATTTAATTATTATTTCCTTACACAGAGGATTTAATCTCCTCTTCTCCTGGAAGCTCAAAGTGCCCCATTCAGCCCATCTCACAGCTGTGACTGCTGAGGTCACCCCAGGTCAGGACACCTCTCTCCATGGCACAATAGCCACTGGTCCCCACAGTGGACATCCACGCTGTGCATCTGTTGTTGCAGATGAACTGGTGTCAAAAGGAGGAGCAGCGCCGCTGCCGCGGCCCCGGCAGGGAGGGGGCAAAGACAAACGTTACCCAGAGAGCCCCAGACAAAAGATGCTGCTCCCCAGGCCTTTTGTGGAGCTGAGAAATATGGTCAAAGGTTACGTTTTACAGCTGTTCCAGACTCAAATCAGCAAAACCCGTCTATCTTAATGCTTAATTGCATTGCTAAGCTGCTGATAAACTAGGACAGCATAAGACAAACACACGGGGCCAAACACATCCCCAGGGAAGGTTTGTGGGAACAGGGGGGTAGCACCAGACAATGAATCCACTTCATTGTGTTCTAAAAGCCTGGTTACCTTCAATAAAAGCTGTAGCACGGATGCTACAGATTTGGTAGTTAATCTCTCTCCAAAAAGTCTGCCAGTCTTTACAAAAGAAGGGCACAGTGCAAATGCCCATGGGAGAGGATAAGCATGTGCCATGTCATGCGTGTGCCCACCAGGAAACTATGCTGAGCTAGTGCCCTCCCTGCTCAGCCACCATGGCTCCTGCCCTGGAGAACACAGGCCTTAAATCAACACTCTTATCTCACACAAGGAGTTTAAGAGCAATGCTTTGAAAAGTCACTTTCTCCCAGCCATATGGCATTGCCAAGCCTCGTTGTGTTGGAGCACCATTCACCTGCGTGTGCGAGAGACAAATCTGGCTCTGGGTGAGCAAGGGCCCAACAGTACAGGGCCAGGGCAAAGAGATCGAAAGAGCAAGCAAGAGAGCCAAAGCAAGAGAGCGAGAGAGCAAGAGCAGAAGAAGCAGAAGAAGCAGCAGCAGAAGAAACAGAACGAACCTCTCGACCCCCAAACTTTATATACTGGATATGACGTGTATGGCATGGAATACCTCGTTGGTCAATTTGGGGTCACCTGTCCTGTCTGCTCCTCCCCACAGGTGCGGTCTTACACTTTCTGCACCCCCCAGTGCAACACACAAACTCTAGCCATGGCCTTGGTTTTGCATTTCATCCCTGACAGTAACTGTAAACATGAGCTGTTATCTCTGCCAGAAGCAGAAATTGTCTGCAAAACATGCCTCCAACTCTAGAAAGTGCAGCTAGTCAGAAATTTAAGCTGAAAAGCAAAATCACTGAACTGAATTTGCTTGCTTTTCACCCAAACCAGGACAAATGAAATGGCTCATTTTCCATCTGGGGAGTGGCACAAGAAAAATGAAACACTTGTCTAAAGCTCCAGGGAAAGTGTGACAAAAGCTGGGAAAGGTTTCTTGTCACTTGCCCCCATTTCCTAAGCATTTTACCAGAAGATGTTACTGGAAACCTTCAGTGGCAAAGGGTCCATACAGTTTGCAGTATTCCTCTTGTGCTTTCTTGTGCACAGCAGAGTTTCTATGTGATGATGGAGCTGGAGCAGCCAGAAGGCTTTTTGTATTGTCTGAACACATGGTATTGGCACATGAATTTGTTCCTCATGCTTGAACTTCCATTAAGTCAGGTCATACCCAAGTATTAAAAATGTAGCAAAACTGAAATTGGGAAAGATGAAACTAGNCCAAAGCCACACAGGTATTACTTCACCATCTTTGCCCAGTAGCCATCTGGGTGAGACGATCTCTGGAACACAGGGAGCCAGAGCAGGCCTGGTTTATGGCCGTGCTGAGCCCTCAGGAGAGGGCTGGGTGTATTCAGGTCTCCCAAGGGGGTGAGAAACGGCGCAGTCTCTTAGCAACACCTGGCACGTGCCGCAGGTAACTCAACGGCAGAGACGGCGGCAGCTGTGAGCAGAGCCCTGCACCATGCTCAGCGCCTCGTGCCTCGCTTAGGGGAGCTGAGACAGACAGACACACAGCCACGAGACAGACACACGCTCCCTGCACTCCAGCAGGAGAGGGATGGGTGAGCCCTTGTAAGGATGATACGGCTAACGTTGAGACACTGGTTGGTCCAATTGTGTTAGAAGGAGAGGCATATCCCCTACAGTAAGGGCTGACTTCTTTGTCAGTAATCCCTCTTCCTGAGACATTCGCTACAGATCTGACTGGCAGGAAGAAGTCCCACCCCCACACGGAGACAATGCAGCTCTAAATTTTAAGTTAATCATCTCGAGCCTGTAAAAAGCTGGCCTTTCTGACTATGTGTGTGGCAAAATTACAGGCACTGTCAAAACTCATGTCCTGTCGCACGATATGGATTCACAACTCAAATCTCTTGCTCCAAGATAAGGAAAGCATTTCTCCAGATCACTTACCTTTATTTGCTGCAGGGGAGAACAGCTTCTCAGAGCCTACAGAAGCCTGAAAAAGAAAGAGAAAAAGAGGGTGAGTAATATTGGATGCGAATTGAGGCAGGTTTGCTCACAAAACACAGCTCATAAACCAAGTCGGTTATCTGAAGACCTGCAATTACACATTGCACCTGGAGGGTGCAATGTTGTGCCATTAAAGAACAAGCATGCATCCTAAGGAGATGAAAGCAAAGCATACACAAGTACTGTCCTGATCTCACCCAACTACATCCTCCTGTCTCGTTTATTTAGGCAGCCATGCAATGCACAGCTATTTTATCCATGATTCCTGATATACAAACAAAACCAGTGAAACTGCTATCAAGCTGAAGAAAAAAAAATAATTTCAAAGCCTCTCTCATTGAAAATAAGCTCGTTTCTTGCTGAACATGCAAAATGTAATTTGTGTATTGGAAACACAAGTTGCAACTGAACACATCCGTATGAAGGGTGTTATTTAATATTATGCCAAATGATAGGTACATGCTGCTATGCACTTAGTTGAGTATGGAAAAGAACGACTTCCTCTTGGAAGAAGCCCGTCTCCTTGCAAACTGGGTTGCACTATGCTGTCTGAACTCCACGGCAGTGTATTTGTGCTCCTCACAGCTCTGGGAAATAGTTAAAGAAATCCAATTAACCTAAACCTTGTAAACAGCTTCATGATAATCAGGGTCACTGGGTTACAGACAAGATGATAATGACAGACAGAGAAAAAAAGTCCATTCATCGTAAATAAAGCTTTTATGAGTTAATTGGATGGCTTCCTTCCCTCCCCCCACTGATATCAAACAATCAACCTATTTCAGCATAAGCTTTTCCTCCTCGCTATCTGATAAAATAGCAAGTAGCCTCTACAGAATCAAAGCTGGTCTGGGAGCAAGGAGCACGATCAACATTACTACCATTTACAAGATAGCTGAAAATATTATCAACGTTTTGGTTGCTGCACGAATAAAATGGGGTGAAGTACAAAGCTGAAGAGCAAAAGATACTGAAAGTGAAAAAAAGCCTTTCTCCCCTGGCTCTGCTTTAAAAACAATGAATTAATTCAACACATGGCTGAACTAAGTTGACTTTCTTTTTGATTTTATTGATTTTATTCTAAGATGCCTTGGGAGATTTGCATGATAAAGAGCACTATGAATTGTATTACACTGTCATATATTTTAAATGACGACTCAGAAGAAAAAAAACAAACAGTAAAATGCACGAAGATCTGCATGAGATATAGTAAGAAGCAAGAAAGTGATCTATTAATGTTATTTCTAAGGAAAGTGGCACTGCAAGCACTGAATGTCTCACTTAATGCAAATGCATAAAAAAGAGAGGGAAAACAACATGAAAAATAGGTTGAGGCTGAGACACATAAGAAAGAAATTCTGAATCATGTCCACGACAAAGCTGCACGTGTAGCTGTGGCATGTATGATCATTACACAGCTCAGCAAAAAGATCCTAAAATCTTAGGGAAAATCAGTTACCTGCACGATCCCTTCACTGCATGGATTAAAGAGAGGAAGAACCAGGATTAAACAAGGTTTTGCCTAGGCTGGTTTGCAAAGAAAGTGTAACAGCGTCACACAGCAGCAACAACAGTGGTGCATAAAACGTTTGACAGCCAACTCTGAATTTACAACCCATTGTTAAGAGATTTTTCACTTGTAATCCACAGAAACTCTCCACGGACGCAGAACACATCTGCAGGCTCCAGGAACTCACCCATGCTACCAGCTCACACAAAGCCAGGACCTAGCCTGCAAGCACTGCAGAAGCACTAGGACACGTGGCAGGTGGATAAATAAGATTCCCCCATTTCACAGGCAATGAAACTTCAGCGTGGCTCGCACCAAAGCCCCAGCAGTAAATAGGCAGCTGAGCCACAAATCCTGCGTGCTAGGCTTGGGCGCTGGGGCACAGGATGCGCAGCCCAGGAGAGGAGCCCATGGGCTGGCAGTCTGCTTGGGGAGCTGCCCTTCCTGGGGTGCTGCCCTTCCTTCCCCAGGGTGCTGCCTTTCTCTGGGGTGCCGCCTGCAGCAGCCACCGGCGCTGGACCTGTTCTGGCTGCCAGCAGCTTTAGTGTCACCTGGGCTGGGAAGCTGGGTCCCGCCGACACCGCTTGATGGCAACCAGCAGCTCCCTCCCTCCTGTGTAACTCGGTACCCAGGGCTTCAGAGACCCACACTGTTTAATTGTGAGCTCAACACCTCAGAGCTACAGGTCCAGACTATATAAAAAACAATGTTTAAGGAAGTCAAGCAAGAAAATTCACTTTAAGAGTAAGTAAAACACATGGATTATTGCTCAGTCTGCTGATAGCAGTACGTGGCACTGCCTCAAACAATTAGAGTCAACATTTACAGAGCAGCATTTTCAACATCACAGCCACAGTTTACAGACACAAACCTTCACACCTAGGGTTTACAGTAACTTTTGCTCTCACTTCTGGTGATTTCTAGCTCCAGATCCAAGCAGTTTTTGGCATAAGCACCATTCTGAAACAGTGAATGTCTGTGCTATAGGATATTCTGCGAGCTGCTGTAAAGGCAGGAGGGAAGCTGGGGAAGGAAGAGCCTGAATACATCATTCAATTCCATCAGTCACCCTTTAAATGAAGTATACAATAGAACCTATGTGTCTAAGGGAGCCCACTAATGAGTAAAAAAATCCAGCAAACCAATGCATCTGCTAATACAAGTCCCCTCCCAAATTTTCTGCTGTTTCAAGCAAATCATTTGCATATGTTTAAGAAGAGATTAAAAAAAGGCCACGTGGAATTCTTCCCTTGTGAGTAAAACCAGGCATTTGAAGTCTTTTATGCAGAAGGGCTCAAGCCATCCCAGGAAATCACACTTTTTTTTGGATTAGAGTATGAAACTAGAAATTTCCTTTTCTTCCTCTCTCATTGATTGTCTCCATCTGAAGGACCATCTTTGGGACTAGGGCAGCTGCAGCAGCTCTGGGAACCCCTCAAGTCTTTCACTGCCCCCCAATTCCTTTTTGGTGATGCATAAGGCAGAGCGACATCCCCAGCCTGAAGCTCATGGACGAAAGACACCTCAAGCCTCCCTTGTACACATTTGCTGCTCATCTCCCTCCCCGATGGAGCACCAGAGCAGAGCCCAAGACAGACATGCTTTCCTAGAAGCTGCTGCTTGCACAGCAGCAATGTGAGCAAGTGAGGGTGTCCCACCCTCACTCTCAGTAATGTCCTTTGCATTTTAAGCATATCTGTCTCCAGAGTGAAACACACACAGATGGGTTTAGAGCAGCACTTCTGAGGCAGCCTCACACTGCTGAAACTTTAAAGACCGAGCACCCTGCTTCAAGCTTTGCAGGTTGCCCTTTGTGGTTTATTCAACAAAGTTAGCAATTCTCCATCCTATTTTGCTTTTCTTTCTTTTCTACACCAGATCTAAAGGGGAAAATGTCTCCACCCAGTTCTGTAACAGTTTGAAACCAGGCTGAATACACTACAGAGAAAATCAACATTTCTACCCTTTTCTGCTTTGTGAAAAGCAGGAGTGGTGCTCCAGTCCCTCATCTTTTCTCCCCTTGAACTCAGCATGTAAAAACACTGATTCAATTTTCAGCACTAAAAGCTGAGCAAAAGCAGCTTTCTCCTCCAAATGTAAGGTGGTAACCACAAAGGATGTAGCACACCCTCTCCTCTGAAGGTGAACAGTCAGGCATAATGAAGTCCATGCCTCATTCATCCTGGTTCCCACTAACCCAAGGCAGCTGAAAGGTGTAAGAGCTCTTACAGATTAATAATTTAATGATTATATATAACAGAACAACATCATCTGACAGAGACATTATAAACTATGTCAAGCCTCACAGTAATTACCTTTTTTTTCCCTTCCCTTTTATTTCTCTGTAGCCTATAAAATGGCTAACAGAGAATATAACTGTTCCTTATCACAAACAACAGGCTCTGTGGAACTTGACGTGGTCTCTTGGAGCACCGAACGCCACATCAAACCTGATCATGAGACACAGGCAATTGCTAATGAGGCTGCAGCTCTGGCTGTCAAGGAGCAAGAGCATGTGGTGTTAGGGACCTGGTCGGTATGTGCTGTACAGGGCAAAAGCAAAGCATTCTCTCCAAATCTGAGTCCAATATGGTGGCCAGAAGGAAAAAGCAGGAGTAAAATACTGTTTAAATTTTATTTCTGGATAGCTGCCTATCTTTTAGACAGCCAAGAGTGTCTCAAGAGAGACTGTTTTCACACTGTTACTGAACTTAGAACAAGAAAACCCTTCTTCAGGAGATTTTCAAACTAGAGGTGTTGGACACACTTAAGAGGCTCTCAGTACAAAGCATGGACACTGCCTGAAAATTTAATATCAATTTGCATTCTGTTTCCCCTGCTTTCACCCACCACTTTATTGCTTGTCTAGCAGAGAACTGCAGCACATGTCAGTGCTGCTTTACTAGTTTCCAGTTGATTTTTGTAAGTCATTCATACCAGACCCCTTCATTCAGTAACATGAGAACAATAACTAAAACAGGAAGGTATTGTTTGCATTGTGATTCTTCTATAGGAAATGGAAATGGATACATATGGAAAGGTGCAAGAGGGGCCTAGAAATCACACACACAGAAAACAAACTAAAATTCACCCTTAAGACCAAGAAAGTATTCAACATATTCCAGGATATAGAAACAACCCACAGGTAACACTGCCTGCATTGTTGGAGAGTGTTTCACAGGAACCCAAGGTCTTTTCAAATCCAGGATTATTTTTAGAGGGAAATCACAGCTCAATTAGGAAGACAAAAAGTCAGACCTGCAAGTCAGTCACTTCATGCACCACCACAGGACAAAAAGCTGGAAGAAATACACAAACCAGCTTTTTGTGACACCTTCTACAAAACTCCAGCATTAAGGTCCAGGGCTGGTCAGGACAGGGCACAACCTGCTGTGACTGAGCAAGAGGGAACAGGATACACACGGAACTTCTACAAATTCACAGTGCATTTTGATTTTTCCTGACAGCAAAGACATTCACCCGTGAGGAGGGTCTCAGACCTTCACACAGAATTTAAAGGCTGGGCTCTCAAGAGGGCTTGGAATGCAGCAGCTGCTCTTGGGGCACCCATCTGACAGGGTGTGGAGCATTTCCAAAAACCCATTTAGATACTTGAATGGTGACCAGTTTGTTGTGAAAAATCCTATTCTGGCTGATGGTCAGGATCGCTTATGAAATTCTGGCTGTTGACATCCAATGCAGATTAGGACTAATGATAAATAATATTCCCTAAGCAAGAATGAATGCCAGACAGATCTCCAGTTTTCTATCAATGGTCCTAAAACTTGAGTTGTGCCTTGAAACTACAGTGTAACATGTCACAGTGGAACATGAAGCACTAACACCCTGAATCACTGAAATGACAATATCTTAAATGACCCAGATATTTCTGGTTCAATTTTGATTCAAGGCCACCACTGGGAGGTACTGATGGGTCTTTTATTTTTTGCACTGAAGTTCACTCTACAGAAGGTCTACTAGAAACAAAAATTTCTTGGACTGTCCCTTCATATGGCAGCATACTTGTTTAGGTTCCCACCTCATATTAATTTAGCACATGCATATTCAGCACTGTTCCAGTCCTGGAAAGTGCCTCGCACAATGCACTCCTCTCTCAGTCACTTTTTCATCCAAGAACGCTCATTTCTCTCAGCACTTTATATAACCATGACTATTTTTTGCAACAGCTCCTTTGAAAAGCTAGCACAAGTCTGGGAAGGGGGTATTAATTTAGGCCACAGAGAGCCTAGAAGCAGAGATCACTGGTCCCAATTCATCACTGAGTTACCCTGAATTTACTTGATGGCAAATGGAAGGAAGGCAAAGTGGACGGTGACTTGAAGGCACCAAAGGGAATGCTGTATAGTGTGATGCACCCCGTGCAGACGAGAAGCCAAGCCCACTTCTTCTCCACAAGTTTGATGCTATGGCTTTGTTTTGGACCTTCTCTTTTGGCAACACAACAGTAAGCTTAAAATAACATCATTTTGAATCCAGAGCATGTTCCTCAACATTTTACAGCCATGTGGGGATAGATGAAACTAGTTGAGATTAAGCAGCAACTGTAACTCTTAACCACGTGCTGCTGTGGTCTGGCAGCTCACTGCCCAGATGTGCCTCTGTGGGCGAGGAGGGTGACCCTGTGCTCCACAAGCAGCGGGATGCCCGACCTACAGCATGTCTGCTAGCAGAGCCTCAGGGCACAGACTTGCTAACTCCTCTTCCCTCTCTTCTCAAACCATCCCTGCAGCCCCTGGAGAATGGCTATAGCCCAGAGGTTTCCCCTTCCCATCCCCTCCATTAGCCATGCTTTATGATTCATCTTCCTCTGAGCAGCTGCCGTCTCCCAAAGGAAAATATCAAACTCCCTCTCGTTCCCAGCTCAGCTCCAATAAATAAATAAATACATGCACTGAAAAAAAATTGAGTTAAGGAGGAGAAGGGAGGAAGCTGGGGAGTCTCTGGGCCTCACCAAAGCTGGTCATACAGCTGCAAAATGTCCCTCAGCTGTTTGCAGAGACACTGAACAGAAAACAGGATTTCCAGCTGTCCCTCACTGAAACCAGCCAACAGACTCAGTGTAACTGGGCCTGCTGTCCTTATTAAGGTGCACTTGGGCCGTATCTCAGTATCCTCCCTCAAACCTCAGCTCCCAAACTGCTACCAAAACCTACCTTGATTTTACACTCCTGGCTATTTTCCTTTCTAACCAGCACTGATTTCCCTTTTACTCCACCATGTTCATATACTCCATGTCCTGGCTTATTCCCATCCAGCAAATGCCAGTTACAGTAAGCATGGAAAAAAAGAAAAAGCAGAATGTGAAGATGTTGCTGCTCTTTTTATCACACCAGATTGTTTTTACTTCTGCATTCATGGACACCACCATCGGCACAGATTCTGGATAGTGTGGTCTATGAATGGGATCCAGAGGACAGTTCTGTCCTGGTGTTGCTGGGTCAGGCTGCTTCTCTCACTGCAAGTCAGAGGCAGCAACATCTCCATATTAAGGGCAGCTGATACACACCCCAGTCAGTGAAAAACAATCCCTCATGATAGGCATATAAAAGGGCTTTGTACAATCTGTTTTCAAACACCGAAACCATCAGAGATCTCATGCTTTTCTCTGCAAGCCAGCCCCTCCCCGAGCAGGCAGCCTTTTCAGCCTGCACTTCCACAATTAACATTTTTCCATTACCCTGACATTGACTTAGGCAACCACAGCCTTGGTTACTGATTGAGCTTTTGCTACAAGCGCAGGGGAAAACCTGCCTGCGAGTACAAAAGGTTGGGAACGCTGTGTAACATACTACTATAGTAGTTTGTATTATCTTGTTACAGCTTGAAACTATCTAGCCAGACTATCGATCTGGCTGGGATATGGGTTTTTATTTGCACTAAATCAAACGGAATGGCGAGTGCTCTTTGCAGAAGTACCTAAAACTTCTTATAATTCAAAGGCTGCATTGTAGGAAGAGTGATGGGGGAAAGCAGGGACTGTACTGCAAATGACAGGTGGCAGACTGTTGTTTGGTACCTACCAAATTACTCTGCTGCTCCCGGGGCTGCCTTGGCATTTCATTATCCCAACTCTCTCCTGGAAGGATGCGGACATAAATTCACACCTCATGTCCTGGTTTCTGTCAAACTGAGTAAGAGTGCAAATGCTGGCACCAACTGGGAATGCCAAGCAGGGCTTGGCACGCTAGAACAAACTCTCAGCTGTGGTCTTTGCCAGCTACCTGCATTTATCATTGTAATGGCCTGCCAGACAGGACTTGGCAACTGACAGAGGAGGGCGGGAGGAGGAGGGCCAGGCTCTGCACTGCCAAGCAATTCATTCCTGTAGCTCCTGCCATCACTGTACCAGCAGGGCAACCTTCATTTTATCTTTTAACCAATTATGTGTCACCCAAATCCCACCTGCAGCCTTCTCCAACACAAATGGCTATAAATCACAGTTCAGAGACCAAGAGGGTTTTGCAAGACATTTGATTTCATAAAAAGGTCACTGTCTATCTGAGAATTGCTGCAGTTCAAAACCGTACTGAATAACAACCTGCATTGGCAGACAGAGAAGGAACTGCTTCCATGGTCTGTTGCATGTTGTCAGATAATATTAGAACAATTAGGGAGGCCAACAATAGCAGAATCATTAGGATTCAGCTGAACCAAAGAGCTGATACAAATCCAGTGAAATATCTTCTTTCCATTTTTGAAAAAAATCCCCATAATAAAGTCAATAAAACCAAAAAACTGCATTTGCCATAACCACCTTGAACAGGGAAGCAGAATACATGCCAGTTGACACTGCAGTGCCCAGGTCTGTCTGAGCTTAACACCATGCTTTGCTGTTTCTCAGGCCACTGCAATTCTCCATGGTCTCAGACCACGTGGGTCACTTTGAAAGCTATCTTCTAATTTAAAATCCATATGCTAGATGTGTAGTGGACACTACATATGGCACTTTACACGAACCACATCACATAGCAAACATTTGGGAATGTTAAAAAAACCATTTGATATGGATGTTGTTCTGGACACCCTTTGTGTCCTTCTCTGTTTTGCAGGTGATGAGTCCTGCATACGGCCTCTGACAAACCCGTGTCAAATCCTCTGAGAGGGCTAACTGCAATAAACACATGGGATACAGAGAGGAGTGCATCGCTTTCCTAGCCTGGATCATGATGTATCACACAAGGATATCCATGTGACAGAAGATCCCAGTTACGGATGCAATCCTGACGTGGCCCCTTTCTGGTCTGGGTGGTCAGAGAGCTTATCAGGAGGGCGGCTCTTGTCCGTGGCTATTGAAACTTGCTGCATTACCCGCAGCAACCTCAAAGGAGTGTCTCTGCAGAAGGCTCTTTTGTTGTTGTTGTTTCTAATTCACTGCTCCAAAATATTTCTTGGCTGTATCCCAGGGCTGAAGCCTTATCTGCCCATCCCCCCGGCAGACACACAGCAGCTGCGGAGGCTTATCACGGCTGCCTGTCCACTGAGTTTACAAATTAACACCCTATCGAGGCTGCACGAGGGCTGATTAATCAGAGAGAGGCAGTCTGAGGGCCTTTATCACCGTAAGTGGCTGCTGGGAGAGAAGTCACAAATCTCTCCGGAGGCCGGAGATGCCTTACAAATGAAGGAGCAGGAGGCCGGAGAGGAGGGCGGTGCAGCGGCACGGGGAGCAGATCTTTTAGAGATAGTGGTGCTGGAGGTAATGGAGCAGTGGGAGGGGGTGAACTGCAGGCAAACGCCAGTACATTATGACAGCTAAAAAAAAAGATAATTAACAGCCTATACCTCCTGATTCTAGCTTTCCCTCCCCGGGCTATAATTTAGCCTATTGCTCCTTTGCTCCAGAGGACAATAAACATTTATTATGTTAAACACATAACTGTGCTGCACAAAGGCACCGTTCTTTCCCAGGTCCACTCTTTTCACAGCTGTGCAATCCAGGAGGAGGATGGAGCTTCTGAAAGTGGGCTCCTCTTTTATGCAGAAAACTACTTTGATTTCTACACAAAACACATCCCTGGCTTCACCCAAAGCTGCAGTGTGCTGGGTGCATCTATACTGAACATGAAGGCAAGTCCAAGGCAAACCCTACGAGACCAAGAGCTCTTAGATGGGTCTGCTGGGCCATCAGCATCTGATACCCAGATAAGGATGTGCCCAGGAGCAAAAGCATCGGCAGAATGGAGCAGCTGCAACTGCAGAGATCATGTGGTTCAGGCAGGCTTTACCACCTAAGAAGTACCTCTTTTTAATTCAGTAGCCTTGCTAAGAGGTTTACTGGGAAACTGTCAATTTTACAAGAACTATGTGTAGGAGAGATTCTTATTACAAGATGAGTATTACAGTCGTGTGAACCACACTGGAGCAGCACTGGTCCTGCCCCCTCTGAGCACTCCAGCCATGTAGGAGATTGCCCTGTTCTGAGGGACTGTGGTTCAGGACTGCAGTAAGGAAGTACCTGCTGCAGCCCTCCAGCTCTGTGCTTGAGCCAGGACAATGCAAAGTTGTTATAAAGACCAAGGGGACTCACACTAGAGAGATTTAAAAGGTACATCTTTAAAGAAAGCCAAATTGGGCATCTGTCTACATGTATCAACATTCATTTGTAGTTTGAAGTTTAATCCTTGCCACGGAAGTGCAGCTGGATTTCTCCTTTGAAATAGAATATATATGTAAGCTGAGACTGCCATGAAGCAACATGACTCCAGAAGGTAAATCTTTGTGAAAGATGTTACCAGGATGAAGAAGTTCATAAGCAAACACTACAACCACCTTCTGCCCAGTCAATTCTATTAACACACCAGTAAACAATTCATTAAGTAACATCTGGATAAAAACATCATTCACTGCAGCTTTACTGCTAACAGTGCCAGGCTTGTGGGTGATACTGGGGAATGTCCATTCCCTTCTGCCCACAGGAATTGCAGAAATACAGAAGAGGACTGCCACAGCTTCACTGAACATCCTCAGGCGAGCTCTTTTCAGACAGCATCGGAAAACAAAATCAAACAAAAAAGAATTATCATCTGTCCTCTCTTCTCTTGATCCAATGAGAAAACTATTTCCTGAACCACCCAGATTATGTGTCTACGAGTCCTTGCAGATGATCAAGTTTTAACAATATCTATTAGGATAATTAGAAATGGGCAAGTAGATTCAAAATACTAGTCCAGGAAAAGAAAGATAGCTTCTTTTTTTGAAAACTCCCTGCCAGGCTCTGTGAAGCAGATAGCAGCAGAAGGGCTCCTTCTAACTCTCCTCCATGAACAGACACCAGATTAATTTGAGCTGGGCTGGATCACCACGTGTTATATTCAGCAGATCCACGGGTAATCAGATGAAGAAGCTACAAGGTGGTGATACCTCCCGTCACCCCAATCAGATAACAGCAACTCTATACACGAAGGAAACATCCAATATTCATTAGATAAACAATACAAATATGGTAATCCTGAAACATGGTGAAATTTTAGAAGCTGTCTCTGCTGTTTATTAGATTGACTCTTTTAACTTCATTATCAAGTCTGCTCATCAACCCCTCTCTCTCACATCTTGTGTTTTTACATTTTAGGAAGAAAATGTCTGTTGAATAGCTTCTCCCCACAGCTCCATTCCCACACATGGACACCCTCGCCCACAACAGAAGGCACACAGCAGAGTGCAGTAGTATTTGAAGACCCAACAGACAGGATTAGGAAAACCTAAAAAGAGGGGATCAGGATTGAATATAAATCTCCCTACAAATGGAGGCTGTAAAGGACAAAAAATGGAAGACAGACTGTGGTTCACATCTGCAAAGCATTTGGCTTCCTACCCCTCACTCATTCAAGGGCAGTGAAACACTCACCTGCATTTTACAGAAAAGGGGCACCAAGCATTTCTGCCCTGCTATACAGCAAGTCAAGAAAGCAGCTCTCATCATTATACTTTGATTAAATATGGCATTAACTGACCTCATCTTCTGTGTAAGAAGGCGGTGAAGGGGGCAGTACACCGTTTGCAGCTGACATATAATCTGTCTTCTCCAATTAGATATGCTTTGCAACAAGTGTGGTGGATCCATTTATTTCCGTACTGCAATAATGCAGATAAATCCAACTTTGGCTCCAGTCCCACAGCTTTCAAAGCTGGGGCTCTGCATTTCCAATCCTTGCCCTTCTTTTTTTTTTTTTCCTTTCTGCTGCAAAATGTCACCAATTTACTTTAGCCTGGGGGCCCATTTCGAGTTCTACCGCTAATATACGAGAAATGCATTTTTCAAGCTGTTACCACTTAACTGTACTGATATCAGCCACTCAGGGGACACAATATTGTTTACACATCCTGCTCTATGGAATAAGCACGGATGCCAAAACTCTGCCTGGGTTGTGAAGGAGACGTTTACTCTCTGTTTTATGAGATTTCCTCGATTTGTGGCTGTCTCAATGGTCGTAAAAAGAGCTGTAAATCAAAAGAGCACCACAAAATTGCAATAACAACTGTCGAACTCAGCTCTAAAGAGCATAACTCCCAACAACAGAAGGTGGAAGGCTTTGCTCTGATTTAATACCAGGTGTGGGGGAGTCCTAGTACATTGACATGCAGCACCATCTTCCCACAGTTATCCACGCACAAGCTCAGCCAAAACTCTATTTTTTGGCTGCTCCTCTATCAGTCACCCCTATTCTGCCCCACATAGTCCCTTCTCACCTCTTTCCTCCTCTTTTCTGGAAAACAGAAGTCTTTTTGAAATGCCTGGAGGACGTTTATACAAATAACTGCTGAATGCACAGCCCTGTTTAAAGCATTAAAATAGACAGAGAAGTCAGTCCAGTGTTCAAACACAACTGGGCTCTGAACTGTGGCCACTCCGCAGAACAGCAATGGCTTTAGCAGATCCTTAGCCTGAGCCCATCGCCCTGCAGCCGGCCTACCCGAGAGAGCCCAAATTCCTGCAGTCTCCCAGTCCAGTTTTTAGGGAGTGGAGTGAAGGAGGAGAGGGCTGGTGAGACATGAGTTATTAACAGTCATCTTCTGGGAGCTGATTCTAGCTAAAATGGTTCCAGAACAGGCAGCTCCATTTGCTCTGACAGTCTCCAGCAAGGACTGGCCAAGCAGCAGATGCACGAATGCGAAAGTTTCTGTTACTCTGTGCCACTGGCTACGGTCCAAACCAAAGAGAAAGTTTCACCCCGTGGGTAAAACAGCCTTCCTGGATTTTTCCATGCCCCATTCCAGTTGCTTTCACAAACAATCTTCTCATCCTTGTCTCTAAAATACCTAAAAGACTCTCAGTTCCTGCATCTCACCGCCCTCCCCAGTCTAAGACTAACTTGGCCAGTAACAAACTTCCTTCACCAGCTCCCAGCTCTTTGAGAGCTCAGCTGTGGCACCGACAGCCACACTATAAACCCCGGGCCAGCGCATTTGCCTCTTTGTGCTCTCCTTCCAAAGCACGGAAATCTTTCCTGTCCTTACCAGCCAGGTCTTAATTCTCCTTTTCAAGTTTCCTCTTAAATCAACCTCCTTTCATGGTATTTAAATAGCCTGACTTTCTCCCGTATAACAGAAGGAGGTTGGATGTGCACAAGCCAGAGCATATTAAGAAACGGGGAGAGACAGTTCATGGGAAGTTTTGACACTGTCTCAGTCTCCTTTCTAACGTCTGCAGTAAACTAAAATACACTTGGGTTCTAGTGTGTTCCTGCATCTGTGCCTGGTGGTGTTTTTCCAGATGCATATCCTAATTATGCTCTTCAAGTAAATGCCCCATGGAGAAAGGTAGTAGAAGAGAAAACCTCTTTACAGTCACCATCATGCTGTGATCCATTCTGGACAGGAACTCCCCCCTGCACTGAGAGCACAATTTAATTTCCATGGACCACTTGATGTGAAGGGAAAAGGATCTATATTCTTTTGTCTCAACCCCAGAAAGTGTCAGCCCTTCTTTTCCCATTCTTCTGCTAGACGTGTACATTCACATTCTTGAGAAAATCCCCAATAGACGGGAATGGTCTTTCACTTCCAACACATTATGCCTCCCTGTTATAATCTTTTCCTTCTTGTACAATGCCTCTTGACTTTCCTTTGGCTCTCTTCTGTGCAATTTTTCCTTTATGAATACAATCAGAGAGACAAAACAAAAAATCCCCCAAACTCAAATGAACAAAAAATGTCATTCACAGCCTTTGCCGATGACGTTACTGGCAATTCCAGTGGAGAAACCATCTGTACAGACATGAACTGAGCTGACACAGGGAACAGCTAGTTTTTATTTCAAAAAAGCTCTGTGTTCTTAATGTTCTGGGTACAGGAGCTCTACAAGCCAGCCGAAGCTAACAGGGTGAATATGTGATCAGCTACACCCATGCAGCTCTTCCAAATGTCTTTCTTTTGTACTACAGCAACAATCTGGGTGGAGTTGCACAGAACATTAAAGGAGTCAAATACATACCATGCCAACTGCTGACCACAAAACCAGGCCATTTCCTCATGCCTCCAACCATAAGAAACTTCTCCTACTTATTTGCTTGTATCAGTAACCAACTATTTTCAAGAAAAATAGTTCCTCATGCTAGAGGTGATGAGATTTGAGTCTGGCGAGTCTGAAGGATGGAGCAAGCTGTACTTGACCTCTCTTTGGCTACTATGTCATTTGATGTGACAGCAATAATTTTGTTCAGCTGTCAGGTCATTAACCCCTCCAGAAAACTGCACCTTCAAGAAATGAGGACAGAGCTCCCATGGCTTGGTCCTGGCTGTTCCCCCCTTGGCCTCTTAGAGGCTGAAGCCCATTCACTTTCCATACCCCTCTTCAGAAGTCACAACACAGCTCACAGCTCATTTCAGGGCAGCTTATTTCTTGAACTGGAGGCACAAATCTAGTGTAATAAGAAACCTTTGTGATTTTAGCCTAGACATGAGTGTGCCTGCTCAGTAAGGAGATGAAAAGCCTACAGCAAAAAAAAGAGGCAGAATAATCCTGCATGTTAATAGACAGTGACTAACACCTTCCTGGTGACAATCTCCTTGTAGTCACTGCAGAGGGATGTGTGCAGTGATCCTCCTGAGACACTATCTTGAAAATGCACAAAAGGCTCCGATCAGACCCCAGCATCTTCTGATTAGCTTAGCAAGAGTAGAAGGCACATAATTTTTCTAGAAAGTGCTTTTGGAAAAAAAGGCACTTGATCAAACACTTAGCTCCACGTACGTGCTTAATCTTACTGGAGCTGCAGCACTTTCCTAAGCCAACACCTTGGTTATTTCTTCTGTGAAAAATAAAACTACGGTCTCCAAAAATAAAAATGTAGACTTGAATAGTCAACAGTTCAGGAAAATTCTGATGAGGCTCTGAATTCCTGTGGCTTTCAGCTTATCTGGAAAACAATCTGGAAGTGCTGATGTTGGCAAATGAGAGCAGAAAGAAATAGAAAATAAAGAGAAATAGCAACTTCATCCACTGTGGCTATCTTACTGTGAAGATCATCTAGATCAGTCCAAAGCAGATGTATATACATTTGTTGGGTATATCATTCCTGCGCTTTTAGTAGTTTTGGTGGTTTGGTTTTTTCCCCCCTTTCCTAAAACAATACAAGGTACACCTTGACAACTCTGGCATGCTGTGGCCAACCCATCTGCTTCTCCACATTGGGCAGACTGCAGAAAATGGAATTCTTTCCCATTTGCCTCCCAGTCTCATTGCTGCTGCTCCCTTGTAACACGCTCTCAACTCGTTCCCTTGCTCCCCTGGCTGGTGACTTATTGCTGGACTTAGAGCAGATGGCTGATGGAGCCAGGACTGCTGCTTCCTGCGCACTTCAGTGGTTCCAATCAGACCTCAGAGTCTCCTGCCTAGCTTTGCAGGAACACAAAGCAAAAGGTGCAGCAGTTCTATAGCAAATGAGTCAAAGCCACTTTAAAATCTCATTTAAAAGACATATTTTACTAGGTATTTATCAAAACAGGCATTTGAAAGTTCACAAGGCACATAAATAATTTGTTTCTTCCCCCAAACATGTCTGTTCCAACTTTATCGTGGTGAACAACACAATTCTGTTCAAGTCCATATGCACAACTCTGCAAGACTCACTAAGCTCTCCTTTATAACAACCAAGGAAATGTTTGGTTTCCTATGACCAACCCAGCCTTTCAGGTCCTAAGAATTACTACTGTATCTTACAGGAAGAGAAATTCAAGGAAGTCCATCCCTACACCTCTACCTTAATCTCCAGGCAAGTAATTCCAGCACCCCAAGACCTCCTCCAACAACTCAGAGCAGTCTGAAGCACATTCTGAGCTGGGTATTCAGAGAAAACTACTGTGGTTTTGTTGTTACTATGAACACACATCAAGACGAGGATCACCTTTAATTTGTGCCTTCCATAACATCAAACATGATAACATCAAACCCAAGAAATAATTGTGCTTGTGCACAATAACCTATTTTTGCTCTAAATGATTTTCAGCATGTATAGACAAAAGGGACAGTGTCACCCTGCCTCCAACGCTCCCAGCCATCAGAGGCTATGTTCACCCTAACTTTGCTCTGCTCTGTATTAATGTTTCTGTGTGCTACAAATAGGCACCTCATTCAAAGAACTCTCCTCAATTCATTTCACTCCAAAAAAGGAGACAGATGGTAGAAGACAGAGGGTTTTACAGTAAGAGGGGTGGGATTTCTTTCCTCTTCATTTGTTCCCTATGCTGTTTCTTATCCTTGGGGACCTGGAGTTTCTTTTGATAGCACCGTGCTGCCTAATAAACACACAGACAAGCACAGTCACAAGTATACATCTATCATCAAAGAGCCCTTCTTGTCTCCACTCCCCACAAAGTTGATTAATGATTACGTGTTTAACACATACATTATACATGGGAGGGGGAGACGAAGAGGGTAAATCCAAGCCCCTGTATACATTTACATATATTTACATACTCACATAAAGAAAGCAGAGGAAAGCAAAAGAGGGCCATTCCCACTGGGACAAAAATCCATTTGAGTAAACATACCTCCTAGCTTCCCTTCTTGAAAATACAAAGGCAAAGGGAAGGCTCTACCTGGACTAAGGAAGAAACTGCAGAATGGACAAGCAGCCTTGTTTGGGTCCTGCAGTTCCATCCTGACATGGATTCAGGAAATCTGTTACCAGCAGTGGCATTATGTATGCTTTGTAAACGTGGTCTAAAAGCTGCAACCGAGTTTAAGAGAAAGGAAAGGGGTTAAAGTTTTAAGGGTGCTCTTGGTTTGTATTATTAATTCATACAGCTAAGAATCCCAGTCTGGCAGGCGATAAAATAGATAATTAATTCAATTAAATGTCTCCTTTATGTAGAAAGAAAAAAAAATATCTATCTTGTCACCTCAATCAATACCTAGAAGTACTGGGAGCATTTCATGGAACTGCAACCTGGGATGAGTACAGAACAACTACAAAGCCAGGCCTGCTCCTTAACGCAGATGAAGGAGAGATGCAGTGGGGAAGGGCACAATATGGCAAACTTCCTTCTACATCCTTCCAGGCTGAGCCAGCCCTTGGACCTGGATAACTGCCCATGTAAAATAAAGCAGCCTGAAGGCTGTTTTAATCACGCTGACTGCCAGTGGTCTCGACCAATTGTTCCAGCAGCTGGGGGACCAGTACCATGGTAAAGGACTCCCCTGACAAAGTCCCTTCTGGCAGCTAGGACAAAGCTGGCACTGTAACTCCTATTGTGGCTCTCTGCTCTCCAAAGTGTCCTCGTGCAGAGCTAATCTTCCAGCCACCCGCTCTGCTGGTTTTCAAACATCTTTGCAAGGTTCAGATTTTATACTCGCAGGGGCTCCTTGCAGCGTGCTAGCAGCAGAAAATTGTGTTTGCTATTAATCTCTGCTGAACCAATCCAAACTGGCTTTCTGCTGGTCCAGCTCCATCAGTCCCAGCCAAGGCACAAGTGCTGCTGAAGACAAGGCATAGAGCAGTGGCCACTGACAGTATTTTAAACATGTTCTTGCCTCTCATCAACCCTGAAGAGTGGAAGGGACAGACTGGGGAACACAAAACCTCCCATACACAGGTCTCGTCACAATCCTAAGGCTGTGGCAGCTGCAAGGCCAGAAATAGCAAAAACCAAGAAGGCACAAATCAAGAACTTGTTTTTTCCCCCCTTCTTTTTCACCCCATAATCTTTCTCCTCTGAGTCACAACCACTGGCTCTATGACTTCATACTTTCCATAAAGCACATGGTCTGAACTAATGACAACACTTTCTTCCACCTGCTCATCCCTTACTTCAAATACAAACAGTAGCAAAATGAAAATATTTTCTTTAGCTTTAGAAGAGTTGAAAATAATTGCCTTGAGTTTTTCAAATAGAAAACTTCACAACTGCTCAGGAAGCTGTGGCCAAGAGGCTCCATGTAAATTCAACCACCAGCATTCATCACCTCATCCATTTTCCCTCCTCCTCTCACACCAGGTTGTTTCAATACACTCTGCCACATCACAAACAGAAGTGGGTGTAGACTATTGCCACAAACACATCAGACACTGTAAAGCATTGTTATTTGTGCGGAGATGAAGCAGTGTAGGAGGGGAATCAGTGTCATGAGGCATGGCAGAACATCCTTCTAGAGTGTGAGGTCACTGAGGAGCAACAGCAGCAGCAGTACCAGGGCTTGCAGCAGCTCAGCACACAGGTTTTCATGGGCATTTTCTATCACCACCTCATATAAATGCAAGCATACTTTATTTGCATTGCTACTGCAGCATCTTGTGCTGGATATTTCAGATCTACCCAGGCTACAGCCAGGAAATCTTGTCTTTAGAACAGAAATTAATAAAGAAATACAGCTCCAAAGCACTCACTCATGGTTCACCTCCATGAGTAAAAACTATGTACATGATTTCAGCCAGTGCTACCTAAAAAACATCACCACCACACAATGGAAAGACACACATGGCAAGAATCTAACAAGTACTAAGCCATCCTTCCCCAATCCCAAGGTTTGTGAGCCACATCTGGTTTGTCTGAGTTGGTATCTTATTGGCCTCTGAAGCAGAGAGACAGATTTCGGAGATGAGAGGTAAGAATTTGGACAATGTTGATTCAGAGACGGGGAAAATGATCACATTAAAGGTGCCATGGCCTAAGAAAGATATTAGTATAGTCCCTTCTACCCCTCCTTGGCAGATGTCCAGATGCAAGTCACAGTGCTGTCTTTCAGAAGCAGCTGTTGCTCGTGCCTAGTGTTTATCCTCTCAGTGAAACGGGTTATGGTGTCGAAGTGCTGCCGGCTTTGCCATCTACGCCTGTGTTCAGGGCATTGCAAAGTACTGTGAGGAAATGCATTTTTATCTTCACTGCTTCTAGATTTCAAGATTTTTTTTTCCAGACTGACAAAATGAGCAAGACAGTCACTCTGGAGACCGTTCAACAACACACAGCTGAGGCCTCAAGACTATCTGCCATCTCTGAGTAATGCCTCTTGCACAAGTTTGTGCCAGCAGAAAGATGACTCAACTTGCAGACTCTGGGGACTGGGGGGTTGAAGAAACCGACAAACGATGCATGCAAAAAAAATGTGACTGCTCTTTGCACCTTTTAAAGCAGAGAGGTATCACGGAACAAAACCAGAAAAAGCTAACAAGAGACTCCTGCTAACCGAAGAGTGTACAAGACAAGGAAAGTACCACTGACTAAATCCTGCACCCAGTTTCAAGACATGTTACAATCTCAGCTCAAGCAATATGATGTTTTTTAAATCAAAGTTTTTTGAACTAGGTTAGACACAGATGCCATGAAAATATGAGGCACGACTGGAAGATCTCCCAGTATCATTTGAAGCGAAGATTTTGCTCTCTGGAGTAATTTCAAAGCAGCTGATGACTTTGTTGTGTCATCTTGCCAAAATATAAAAGCCACATAAAATTGCTAGTGGGATCAGGGCCATCTTCAACCTGCTAGCAGGTAGGCAGCCAGGAACAATGCCCCATAGTAATCACACCTTAAATATTTTTCAACAGGCAGCAGTGAAAAGCAGTGCACAAGCCAGCAAAGGGCTATGTCAAGCTGATGTGCAGAGAAGGTCTTAGGTTATTAGACTCAAGGTTTGGGGTTATTTCACCTTATATACAGAGAGAAACTTTTAATTTCACATTAAACACAGAAAACAAGAGGAGAGAGTGAGTGATTGTTGGTTTCAGCTCCTGCCTTGGAGGGAGCAATGTGGGAGAGTGCAAGCTGACCAAGAAAGAAGCACATTCAACCTCCCAACTGACCCAGAGCTTTGGAGGGAGCATCAACAAACAGGCAGGAGTAACACGTTGTGCTGTCAGCCCAGCTGCATTGCTGCCTCTTCAGCCGTGCTGACCAGAGCCCAGCACACGCTGCTGCAGGGACCCTCCTCACTTCACACACAACAGAACGCGTGAAGATGTGGGAGGGGAAAAATCCCTGTCACATCAGATAGGAGGAGCAGAAGTTCCTCTGTTGTTAGGGCCTTGGGTGGGCAGTGAATCTAGTGTTGCACACTGGAATAAAATGAAGGCAACTTAGTAAGAAATAAGGAGCCTACAATGAAGCACTACAACCGAGATATTCAGGAGGCTGAGCAACGTTTAAAGCTCACAGATTACAGCAAAGTAGAATGTGATAGAGTCAGCAAGCTTCTCCAGTACAGAAGTGACTCAAAACTTTGACATTTTGTCTTTGAAATACCTGTTCAAATACGAGTTTCTCTACAGCTACAAAAGCAATGGAAAAAACCCCATAGCCACATCTCAAAAAACCCCAATCTGCAGCAGTGAATCCCTTCTTCCCTTCCATTTTTGTATAGCACCAGGTGCGGTGAAATCCTGGTCTGTCACTCAGGCTTTCAGGTACTACTGTAATGCAAATAGTAATAAAACCCCCCACCCCATGAAAGAGCAATCCTGAAAAAAATGTCACCCTGGGTAGTGCAGATACCCTCAGAATAATCTCCACCGTAAATTGAAAATGTTACCATCTCACCAAGAAGTGCTGGAAATATTTAGTGCTACTGTTATCAACCTGAGCTTAGTTTCATTAGTAGTCCAGACATGTGGTAATGAAGAACCCATTCAATTCTCTCTCTCTGTTAGTGGTACACTTCATGGGCTCATGGAAAGCACACATAAACCCGTTATCTCTGACAGGGATGGACACATGCGTGCATGTCCTAGATTTGGAAATTGCATTGCAGCGAGTGCAGCCTTCACGTCACTCAACTGTATAGCTTAGAATTTTACATTTTAATTTTTTTGATGTCTGGGGAGATTAAAATGAGAACTGGCAGCATGTGCAAGGGATACTGCACTTTGAATGTGTTATCTATAGTGATTCAGGCTTCCTGGAGCTCCAGCTGAAGCAGGTTTTTCACGATGGAAGAAACCACATTACATTGCTCCCTAGGAAGTGAAACAAAACAATAAAGGACGGTTAATCTCTTCTCTAATTCCGCTCTGTGGGACAACTCCTTCAGCAAGCAGCGCCTGGCTGTATCTACCTGGGAGGGGGTCATTTTACTTCGGCTTCCTCTTCTGCTTCCCTCTGTCCCTGGGAGCGCTCCGTCTCCCTGCTGCATCTTTCAATGGCTTTATCAGAGCTTGCACCAACTCAAGCGTGAGAAGTAGCTCTGGGCCCAGCAGGGAGAGGTGGGGGAGTGTGTCTGTGCGTGCTGCGGGGGGGGTTGGAGAGAGGGGAAGACAAGGGAGGAAATGTTATTCTGTCCTTTGTCTTTTCAACAATTTCTTTTTAATGCAACTTGCAGAGCAGCATATAATTAGGGGTCTTGTGGAGCAGGCTTAAACTCAGGAGTAACCCTTCTAACGACCTCAGCAACGGATAATCAGGTCCGCGGCGGCGGGGCTCAGCACGCCACCCCACCCGCCGCGCCGCGCGGCCGCGTAATTAGAAGCCTCCACACTCCGCTGCATAAAGGCAGATTGCAAGGACAGCGTGAAGCCCTTGTTTGAAGCTGGGGGCACAAAGATTGCAGTGCCTGTGATGGATGGAGACAAAGACTCCGAGACTGGAACGCTTCCAGCGGCCTCCGAATCCTTGCAGCGTTTCTGATGGATGTTTTCAGGATTTCTCAGAGCGGTGAGGTTCATCCTCCCGCACCCCCTCAGAATTCCTCCACAGCTCCCTAAGCCGGGGGGGAGACGGATGTGCTACTGGATGGGCAACACCTCTGGAGATGCTTCTATGGTTTTATCAAAAGAAAAAAAAAAAATGTGTGGCCCCCTTTTCCACATCTATTTTTGTTAGCTGTCGTTCCTGACTAGGAGGAATGTGTTGATGCCTAGAAATATATTGGGGTGAGGACATGTGGATCCCCCCACCTGAAATTCCCAAGCCAGAACATTGCTTTAATGTGTTCACACTGATGAGAAGCTGTGGTAGCAAGTACCATGTTTAAGCTGTAGTTGACGTTAGCATAATTTCCCTAACACTTAAGCATATTAAAAAAAAATAAAATTAAAAAATCCCCCTCTCTTTGCTGATCACAGCTTGTTTTTCTCTAACTATTTACATAACTTTAAGCACAGGATTAAATGAAAATTGACACTGAAGAGTAGGCCAGGTACAGGAGGGAGAGAGGAGGAAGAAGGAAGGAAGACATAATCTTGATGTGAGAAAAAAAGAAAACTAACAACTGAGGACTGGGTCAGTTTGTGTCATGTAGCCTCTTATAAATGCTGATTTCTATTTTACCCCATTCCACCACGTTGTTTTCATCCTTTGGGCTGCTGCCATGGCTTGTTTGTCGGTTCCTCTGTACCCAACCTTTCCTGTGCACCACTGCAGTTTCTTGTCCCACCTCAGCCACAGCAGCAGCAAAGCACTCAGGAGAAAACCAAACAGCTCAGGCAACTTGGGCACAGCACAGCAAGAGACAGAAAAAACCCTAAACCAAACAGTAAAACCAAAAGGTCTTAAATAATTAAATGGAGGAAGAAAAACCAGTAGGGCCGCTCAGAAACTGTGGATTGCCAGACAGACAATCTCCCTTGGAAAGAGCCAGTGTTTTTATAATAAGTTAACAGGGGCTGGAAGAGAACAATACATGGAAGATTTTCATAGGAGAAATCGGGACACCCTGACAAGGATGGCTGCCCTGAACTCAAGTTATCCAAGGACTCATACTTGTAGGCACTAAAAGCCAAGGAAGATCATTAACAAGCTAGTCAGGACCATCAGCAAAAGGAGCATAACCTGGACTCGCTAACGTGTTTCATTCTGAATAATGAAAGGGCAAAAGCATCCAGACACTGAGCTGCTCCAGCTAAAAAACACTAACAAAAGATGCTGCAATTCATAGTCTCCTGCCTACCCCTTCATTACTGGCACAACTGCTGCTACATCGAAGTGTCTCCATCCTATCTCCCAGTCTGTCTGTCTTGTGTTCTTCCCACTGCTCAAAAAACACAGTAATTCCACATGTGCTCCAAAACCCTTCAAAACAACAGACTGTAACATACTCTCTACAGCTCAGCTTAAACATTTCCTTGGCCTCTCTGCACCAGAGAGCCACTGAACTGCTGCTCTGTGTGACCAGGCCACTGTTCTCTGGAAAGGTACAATAGCTGAAAGGCAGAAAAACAACCTTACAGTTGGACCCAGCTGAGAACAGTATCTTCAGACTCATGCCTATTTTCAGCTTGCCAGGATTTGAGGAGATAAGAGTATGGGCAGCCCTGATTTGTTGATTCACGCCAACCTTGAACTCTGTAGTGTTGGTTTTGTTCATAAAAAGGGAGAAACCTGCTTTTGCCTCTCTCCAATACAAGATTCTGATTTACTTTTAGGGGGTTGTATCCCATATTTCAGCACAAGGAGCACCCTTCCAGCACACAGCAGATCTGCTCTACCTTTTCTGCATTGAGATGTTTAGTCAATTGAACAAAATCTTCTCACCAGATCTTTTCAGGAACACATGATGAATACAAATCCAGGGAACTAGAAGGAAGGAAAGTGTAGAGAGCTTCTGCATGTCTAAAAAGCTGATCCAGATCTGCGACATTTGGAAACAACAAAATATTAAACCACCTTCACTTCTTTCCATTTCCCATACAAACACTTGCTGAACATAGTTTCCACAAACTACATCTTGAATTCACTTGATCAAGCACCTCTGCCAGCACCTTTATTCCAGCCCAATTAACTTCCTACAGCTCTCCTCTCAAGAGGATGTGCGCTGAACCCCACTGAAGCGGTGGGAGAGCACAGCCCAGCTACCAAGTGCACAGCCCATTCCAGTTTCGCCGTAAGAAAAGCTCCTGCCCATGGTGAAGGACCAACCCCCTCTCCCCAGCATTCCCAGTTTACCCTCCTGCACATCCAGCAGTGAAACCACGCTGACAGGAGCTCCTTGCTGCATCCCCCTCAGGAGGATACCGGACAAGGATAGTAAAAAAAGGAGCATGAGATTCCAGAGGGCTCTTCTGCCTCCGAAGTCATGTTACTGTTGACTCCTTTATTGTGATCAACTCCTTGACATCTTCCTCCCGTGACAAGTGGGGGAGGACAGGCAGAACTTGGTGATTAATTTATCAGTGAATTATCTCCTTCTCTTTCAAATCTCGCCCCCACCTATGATCTTTATGGCTCAGCTCTACCTTCTGAGAGGCTTTACAGCCAGATACAGACTTGAGATTTGGTATTTCACTGCACAGAAATTTTGGAGCATCCCATGCTCCTTCACCAGACCTGGTGACAAAACCATCTGCAAGCTTAAACACACCCCACAAGCTTTGCATGAGGAAAAGAAATCCTCTCCTCCCCAACCTCTTGTTCAAATGACAGTAATTAGGCAATCTCATCACTCTAGACCTGGAGAGGGAGGGGATGTTCACGGTAATTGGAGACATTACATGAAGCCACACTGCGCTTATTAAAAAAAGAAAAAAAAAGAAAAACCACACACAGAAGAAATCAGCACCCTTCCCCAAAACTTGATTGGCATTTCCTGAATAAATTGCCTTTTTTTCAGGCACATTGGTGTGCTTTTTAATACTGGAGACTACTGGAAGGACTCCTGCAGCCCGATTAAGTGTAATGCAGTGTAAGAAAAATAGGAAGGAGGGGGGAAACTCTCAGAAAGGCAATCGAAATGAAAAATCTATCAACAGCGTGGTGGCTCCGGTGGAGCCAGAAGTCCTGTTCTGAACACGCTCCAACTTCCCAGTCATTTGCTCTGCCGGACACTCTGGGGACTCCAGCACAGCAAACTACAATTTCTAGTAAATATATCCCAGGGACACAATTAGTTTTTCAGCTGGGGGCATGATAAATTGGTCATGCATAATTCAAGGCCAGAGTAGGCTGGAGCATAAACTGCTCCGTGGCAGCTTCCAACTCCCTGGCAGAAGAATGCAAATGGGCTGCTCGGCGCAGGGGCTGCCGGGCCTGCCAACGCTGCCAGCCCCGGCTCTCCTCCCGCACCCACCGGCGTGCGTGGCACCAGCCACGGTGCCCTCGGGGTCTCTGCACCCCTTGGTGATTCTCACTGCACAGCCATCAGGCTTTGATGACCTCATGGGACTGAGCACACATCGTTGCCACATCAAATCCCACCACCCGCTTGCTCTGCTCTGTTTTTTCCATGCACAGACACAAGGGAATGGTTCTGACACAAAGAGGCTGAGGGGGCTGCGTGGTCTGTTGTCAGCATTAGGTGGCCTGGGGCAAATCATTTCAATTCTGCCTCAGTGTTCCCATCTACATAATGGAGAGAATTCCAACCACACACCTGCAAGGTTAGCCAGCCAGTTGCACTCAGTTTGGGCTCTGCTAAAGTTCTGAGAAGTAGCTGAGGATACTCAGCTAAAGCAACAACCTCAAGTCCTCTGAGCTTAGTCTAAGGTATTTAAATGAATGCAGCTACTTGTTCCAAGGGATCATGTAGGACAACAAGGGAACTTGCTGCTTTGCAGAAGTTAGCTTAGAAATGAAACCTTCAAGGAAATATTTGGAGCCTTTCAAATGACATCCTTGAATTTCTCAGTGCATGCCCTACAGCCTCCCAGTCAGGGAGACACACATGGTGTACATGCTGGAAAAATCTGTTAGAAGAATCAGCAGCAGCAGCAGCAGTCACACTGCAAGCAAAGTTGGTATTTGAAGTCTCAGCTACAGCCACGTAACCAAAGGCTGTTCAGCTCTGTCTCAGCAGCTGCAGTTTTGCCATCTTACAAAATGCAGAAACCACTCCTCTGGATGAGATGCCATTTTCTGCTCTTTAGGAACAAAAAAGGCATTTTAAAACACAGTCTGTTGGAAATATTATTAAGTAGTAGGGATGAGGCGAGGTGTGTACTAATAAATGAAAACAATTTTGGCAATGTATCTGCAGATACAGCAGCCCTTTAATTTTATGGTCAATTCCACATACACAAACAGGTGACTTTTGTTTCTGCCTTGTAGTTAGTTAAAATAATCCAGTTTTGCCTGTTTAATAGGAATACTATTTTTCCTGAGCATGACTCTCTTGTATAAAGCTGGGTTTTCCTAGACCAAGACCAAATAAAATCCAAGCAGAGAAACACGGGGTACATATCTAAGGAGGACAGTTGTTGACCTTGGTAAGACCAAACAAGTCATCAACTTAAGTGATACAATTATGGCAATATTCAAAGTAACACTGACTATCATCAGGTCCAGAAAAACCACCAAACTATTTAACATAATAACACTGTGACAAATTTAAACAATTCCTCATGTTGCATTTTCCTCAACTGGGCAGCACTAACATGTCTCAAAAGCCTGCAAGCACAGCCCTCTGCCACGTTGTGCCATCAGCATGGAGAATGACAAGCAGTGCACGAGAATATTTTAATACTTGGATTAACGTTCACCAAATACCTAAACTCTTGGAGGCATCATTTTAACATAACATGTCAGCACTCCCCTACCCCAACCATACATTGCATTCTTCAGTTTTACAGTTCTGGAATATTACAACCCTGCTTAAGAAAAGGGAGAGTGTCCCTAAGAAACTCCCTCTCTCATTCCCCTGAAATCCAGTCTCTTTCAACAGTTTATCTTCCTTCTTTCAGTCTGTTCTCAGACTTGTGTACATGGGGCTAAGACACTGATTTAAGACATGATAGCACAAAACCAGTCAAAATGTCTTATTTTGAAAAAAAAGACAACTTGCCCCCACCAATTCAGGCATAAACCAGTATTTCTTAACCAAAGAGTAAGGACCTTTTTTGGCAGTATTTCTTAACCAAAGAGTAAGGACCTTTTTTGGCAAGACTACTGGAGAGGAAATCTCAATGCTCCATTCACTGCACACCCTTCTCTGAAAGGGCAAACACTCTCTGTCATAACAGATGCATTCTGAGAACTAGGTGTCCCTAGCTAGAACACAGTATGTCACCTTCTGCTATCCTTTAGGGAGAGGGTAAGAAATCAAACGTAGATAACACTTCACTCAGTTTTTCTTTGCCTAAACTGGCGTGTACCCGTGTGCGCACACAAATAATTATCTGCAAAACTGTTAAGAGTGTAAGTAGGCCAGTCCAAATTTCCCTTTGGACTAGATTAGCTAAATTAGTACTTCAAAAATGAACCACATATTTAACTGAACTTCCCCAGTTGTATGTGATTCAGCAAGTCTGTCTTGTGAGGACACCTTCACCCTAGAAGCGATCCTGCCATGCCAAGACACTAAGCACAGCACAGGGCTGTCTTGCAGGAACGTGGGTGAGGGTTCTCCTGAAGGCCAGACACCTGCAGGACTGCATGTGCACACTGTATTTTGGTTCCAGAAGGTTTTTTGGTTACAAAGAATATGAAGCTGATGTTTATCAGCAGACTGTGAAAGAGCTTGTGGGTGCGATGGCAACAATTTCACCAACAACTTCAAGTGATGCCAAGCTGAATTCTGGCCTGGAGTGTAAGCCATTACAGAGCAGGGGCTGAAGGTGAAGTAAAAGACCAAATCACTGCACTCCTGGAAAGAATTACACTTCCTCCGAGCCATCAAGTCCCTTCCTTTGTCCATTAAACAAAAAAACTCCATGCACAAACCTTTTTAAATTTAAGTAGGGTTTCAAAGGTCAGCTCTGTTCACATCAACCCACAGGGATTACATTAAAAAAACTCCACCACAAACAATTTTTTTTTTTGCTTTGTGAAAGCAGCAGGGACAAAATTGTGCTAATGAGCATTATTATTTTTATGCACATTGGTGGGCTTTTTATCTTCACACATGTATGTCTTCTCCATTAAAATAAAATTCCCTGACACACATGGTGTACAAATTGTTGTCCCAGCTGTAAGAGTCACCCAACTTACAGCAATTCCACTTGTGGAAAAAATCTGGTCTGCTTGGGGATGTGGTTTTGGAGGTTTTTTTGCTTGGTTGGATTTTAATTTCAGCACATCTTGTATCTGAAAGAGATAATATGACTAATAAAGAAATGCCAGGGTCTTCATAATAGAGGATCTCCGAGCACTGCACTGACACTTTTTTAGGGTTCCGGGCACACCCTGCACACTTTGATTCAAATCCACAACCAATTTCACAAAAAGTTTATAGCATGGTACAAATTTGTTTCATTTAATTGTATACAAAACCAGGTGTGTTTGTGTGTTCAGGTTTGTGGCTATATTGCTCTGAGGCTTCAATATAGGTACAGCCAGAGCCCTTGTGTCAATACACAACTGGGCACACTGCAAAGCACCCAAACAAGGTCAGAAAAAAGTCACAAGGGTCCTCACATCAAGAAGAGAAAATTGTGGAAAATCACACATCAAAACCATTCTTCTGAACTTCCCAGTGAAAATTCCTAGGTGCAAAGTGAAAAGATGCTTAAAATCTGCTATCAAAAACATCACCATGAATTACCAGTGTCAGGAAATCCATGTGAAGAAGGCTTCACAAATCATCCGTTTAAGGAAAAAAATGGCCTGTCCCTATCCACACGAGGAAAAGAGCAAAAAACCCTCAAGTATTAAGTGTTCTTGCTACGTAGTGCAAAGGCCAACAAGGTCTGTCTGATGGACCGAGGCACAGGAGGTAACTGGCATGAAGGGTCCTCTGCAGAGGACTGGCTGCTAGGAGCCATCACGCTCCAGACTCCAGCCTCGTGGCCCAGATGCTCTTGGCTGGTGAGGTGGAAGCTTCAAGATGCCACAGCAAATCAGCAGTCCTCTGGGATAATCAACACAGAAGGCTCTCCTTTATAGAGGCGACCCTATGCACATGCACACACACAGAGCTGTGGGATGGTGGTGTGTGGAGAGGTGATACCTGTGTAACTACCATCCTGCAGATAAAACTCTGCATTTTATTTACACAGCTCATATCTACAACATATCGTGAGTGGAGCCTCCCAGGCATTTACAAGACTAGAAAATTAGAACTGCAGTTTGGTCAGAAATATTAACAAGCTTTGGTGGTTCCACAAAGCCAACAGCTCCCAGTGGAGGCTGAACCGCATTTCCTTCCTGGGTTTCCATTGCAAAAAGATTAGAAGCACATTAGATATAATATACCCATATGCTTTGTTTTGCTTGCTTTTTGTTTTGCCTTTTAGGAAAAGAATGAGATAGAAACTTCCCCTCCGGAATATTAAAAGTAACAAATTTTTAAAAAATTATTAACAAACACTAACCTCAGATCATTAGCCAACCTGGCAACAGACCAGAGAAAATTTATAGCCGATGTGCAACATCAGCTTTCATCCAGAAATGCTAATTTCAGTAAAATGAATAGTGTGTGGGCTTTTCATACTGCTTTGCATTTGGCTCCTCACAGCCCTGTTTAAAGCCTGGGAACCGGCCATATAGTTAAACTGCACAGATGTTCAACAATCTGTACTTGTGTTAATTACCCTAATGTGAGCAGAAACTCAACAGATCCCTGCTAATGAAGGAGAAAGTTTTCCAGTGTGACTACCGTATGTTTCATTGTCACTGTATTACCAAGCTTCTCCCCCTCCTTCCTCTGCCCCCCCCAACTCCTATTCTCTCCATCTCCTTTGCATTCACATCACCCTCCTACCTCAGCATGCATGAATTGGACCAACTAATGACTGTGTATTTGCAACATGGCAGACACCATTAGGCTCATCGGAGGTGCGGCTGCTGAATTTTAACAGGCAATTTTAACCAAGGTAAGAAAAACATATTCATCATGCTCCTGATTCTCTCATCCCCACCCATCTGCCATACTTCTGCCCTTGCCACCGCTCCAAAGCGCTGGCGACATGCAGATACACTTCCCCCTCTATAAAACACAGACGTGTACAAAGCAATGCAAATAGATGTCGCTGGGCAATTACTGAAGAAGGAAGCTGGAGAGTCGGGAGCATCTGGGAGGACAGGCTAACAAGACGATGGAAGCAAGGCTGGAGCTGCCTCAGCGGGCAGCACGGCAGGAGAAATGGGCTGTGGGTGACCCTGCCTGCTGCTCCCCTATCAAGAAGGGAGAGCTGCTGGATTTCCTGGTGGGATCCAGAGGAGCAGCAGTTGTACGTTCAGCTGTGCGCGGGAGGGGAAGATGGGGTTTCTCGAGGGCACGACGGGAGGGAGTGAGGCACCGCTCAAGCGATCAGTGCTGCCAGCAGCAATGAACCAACACTGCTGCGCAACTTAACCCGGCATTAAAACCTACTCGACCTCCGAAGAACTGCTTCTCCCACTGAGGATCTCGCTTTCTCTTCCAGCATCTCTCTGCCCCCTCCCTGCTGCCAATCATCACCTCCAGCCACTTCTCTCACAGCAATCTGGTCAGCAACCAGAAGGCAAAGGGGGCCAGAGAAGGGCAACTGACTCTCACCCTGTTAAGCCCCAAGTGACCTCTGAATGATACCAGCCCTGGCCTAAGCCAGAGTTCATATCTCCCAGGTGCCACCACTTCACAGTCAGGCCAGTCTTCACCAGCAAATTGTATTACAATGACCCTCATGGGAACAAATGTACTCACTGTGCTCAACTTGACTGGCAGACTCACCCCTGGGGAGGAAGAGGGGGGGAAGCAGCCAACTTTGCTCATTTATTCCATCCATCCTGCAGGCTCAGTCTCCTTTGTCCTTCAGAGCCAATGACTCGCAAATGCAGAGATGCAGTAGGAGTTGTTGGTCTAGGGCACTTGGCTGTGCCATGGCACGTTTCACCCACACTGCTTCACACCCTCCACTCAGGACAGGACACCCCCTTCCAGTTCTACACTTGCAAAACTTTGAGCTCCCTCTCAAAACCCTTGTTCTTCATGAATTGAGGAGACAGTGGAGAAACATCACACAAAAAGGTGAGGAGAGGATCTGGCATAACCCAAGAAGAGTTGAAAATTATTTAGAGAGCACTTGGCTCCTTTCTCCTACCTCTTCATCATTAGTACTGGAAGCAACACAGCTGTCTAATGGCAACTTCAGGCACCCATGGGCCAGCGAAGCGACATTTTCCACACTTAAATAACACTGAGCTGATTTAATTACTGCACTTAATAGTAACAAAAGATGTCTCAATTTAATCTTCAAACAGCCCTCCAAGATCAAAACACAGCTGGCTGGATAACAAGATAGCCTAGGCCAGCAAACAAGTAGGTCCAATTTGTTCAAGAGCTGCATCCACTCCTCTGTATGAAAGGCCAAGGAACACTTGTGTGCCGAACGAATCAAAGAAAGCAGCGCTCCCGTCACCCCCTCCCTCCCAGCCAGACTTTTGTTATATAGGGAAAGGAAAAAAAGGCAGCTGATTCACGGTAAAGAAATGCAACATGATAAAAGAACAAATGATGATGTTTGGGAGAGAAAGAATAGAAGTAAGAACCACGATTTAACAGGTTTTGTTTTTATAATCCTTCAAGATGATTAGGAATGAATGGATCAGATTAAAATCACATGGGGACAAAGGAAGGTCTCTAACTCTTCTGTTTTTCTTTCCACACTGGACATAAGGAGACAGCTCATTAAGGAAAGCCCTGAAGACACAGCTACAGTGAAGAATAACCTTTTTTTTTTTTTTTAAAAAAAAAAAAAAAAGGTCTGTTAGCTGTGTTTGGGCAAGAAAGAAGTGGGCAAAATTTAACCATTTGCTTCTAACATTTTCAACTGTTCATACTGGGTTGTACTTGTTACTTTCTGCAAACTGTTCTGAGAAACATCCCTGTCTTGCACAGCTTTAAATGCACATTCCTCCTGACACTATAGTTGGGTCTCTCCAAGCACCTTCAAGGAATTTCTTTGCATATTCCATTACAGCTAATCACAAAAAACTTACAGCCAACCCTTCAGCCACTGCAACATTTCTGTGATCCTCTGAGTGGCAGAGAAGCCTAAAAACGTATTCCTATTGTATAGAGGATGTAGCTTTCCACCTGCCCCTTCCAACTACTGATAACACGAGAGGCACACAACCTATTTTGTTGATCTAAATTCTACTAGTATTAATTATAAACAAGTGGCTAAAAATCAGTTTGTTGAGTTTTGTGGGATTACTTTGGATTAACAACAGTATGGGATATTTCTGCTGAAAGCTTTAGAATGTTTTTGGTTTTTTTTCCTATGAAATTTTCCTAACCTTTTTCTCTTTGTAGAGAACTACCATTAGGTAACTTAAGTGGTCCAGTTTTCTTGAAGACTTGTATCATGATTTTGGGATTGTGGCTCCTTTGGGTTTTGTTTTCCATTATATACAGATCTTACTCCATTAATAGCAGTTCTTAAATAACAGGTGATGTCACTGGCCACCACAGCATGACTTTGGAAGACTGAGGACAAAGGGGAATTTGCTACAACTCTAGTGACTCTCCTGTCCCTGGATTAAGACACAACAGAGGAAGGTAATGTCCATGTTTACAATAATCCGAGTCAGACAATCCAGTGGTTTGCTCAAATACAGTGTCAGGCACAAGACATCTAACCAGAAAACCACAGTCACTTAAGTGGGAGGGATTCTGAGTTCAAGCAAGTTTCAAAGGTCCTTGGTTAGCTGAATCTGTATGCAAATTTTGGAGTAGTTCCTTCACTGTTCATTTAAGTACCTTCCTTTCCCAGTGACTTTGACCCTGAATAGACCTGTACTTTAAAAAACACATTATTTTGCAGTATGTTGGTGAAGCAGCATTCATTGATTCAATTTACAATACAACCTCTGTACTGATGTGTGTTCAAGATCTAAGAACAAACCTGCACATTTCAACTCACTGACTTCAGACATCTGCATGGCACCTAGGAATAAAACTGCCCATCTGTTTTGCTCAGTTGGTTTCATTTCAGCAGGAATGAACCTTACCTTGAAATCACTTTCCCAACAAGCTGAAGTTCTGTCTCAGTAACAAGAGATCTTGAGGAGCCCTAGCTGCTGAAGCTCAAGCAAGTTTTCAGTTTGCATGTTTGCTTAAGTAAGCGACAAAGATGGGGGGACCAAAAGCAATTCCCTTAACTAGAATTCACAAGTGCAACGAACTAGAAAAACTCCTGCCTGTTTGTGAGGAGGGAGTCAGACTGTCTGAAGATGGAAAGATGGCTCTGCCCAATGCCCAGCACGGACAGAGCTCCGAGCGTGGAACCCTGACTCCACTACAGTCAGCAGCACGACTCCATCCATTTCCTCAGGGCCAGGATGTTCAAACCTGTTCAGACGATTCATAAACCCTCATTTCAAAGGCACACCTTTGCACAAGATTCCCAAGGGCCTTTTGAGTTTTGACTTAAATGCCTGGATTATTTTTACAACTCCAGTTAGGGGTTCTTTGTTCGCAAGGAGTTAAGCAATACAAAGAACAGAGCGAGAGAACAATGGAAGTATTACCATGCATGATTTGTCTTTAAAAAAATTGCCTTTCTTTTCATGAAGTTATAGATCCAATTTCAGTCTTTATTATCACTTTGCCATGTGAGAAAGTGGTTCTTAATTTTAATAAAGGAAGGGAGCTTCATATTTCACCATGAGCTGAAGCACTGCCTGCCATACAGGAGGGGAAAGCTCTTTTGCCAAGGGCTACCGCAGGCCAGATTCACGGAGGGAAAGGGAAATAATCTGTCCACAACCAAGTAAATAAATCTTGTCTAGGACATATCTTACAGTGGGCAGGAGCCCAAAGGCATGTGTCCGATGAGATCATTTCTGCCCCCTCCATTTCAAGAGAAATTAAAAGCTTGTTCTGCCAACCACATATTAACATTTCACTTATCACCAAACCTGGGGTGTGAGCAAGCACGGATCCTCCTGTGGCCTACAGGGCACCACTGGACTAATAAAATTCCTTCCACCATGTTAACTGATCTGGAGAAGAGCCATATATGTACCTTCAGAACCTTTCACTAATATTTCAATGGGATTTTCTTCCTCAAATACGCTTTATCCTTGAAAAGGAATCTGTGGTATGTTTAAGTTCTCATCTAATACTTACCTGTTTTCTATTTTATGTGAAGAATGCCAAGTTTAACCCAATCCACAAAACAAAAGTGCCCTCAGTTCACACAGGCGTGTGCAGTGTATCTTTGAAAAAATAGTATTAGAGGCCCATGACTCCCATTTCATGCTACTATATACATGTTAACATGGAAAAGCTAGTTGTGTTTGGTCAGCCAAAGCTTCAGATCTATTCCAGTCTGAAGTGTGTTATGAAAATTCCTTTTTCCCCGAAGATGACCAATAGCCCTATTTTTACAGCCTACTGTTTGCACTAGTGCTAGACTCATAATAGCAAAATCCATCTTTAAACACGGTCCTCGCTGGCAAAAAATAAATAGTTCTGTAAAATTATTTTTAACAATGTTCCATCTCTGTCTGTTTGACAAAGGAATTTGAGTTAGTTGTAACCTGAGTACCAAGAATTTGGTTTAAGCATGGCCCATGTGGCAAGAAAAGCACAGATTTGATACAACATACATTAGGTAGTTGATTTACTTTCGTTAGGTGTGGTATTTGATGCACCTCTGCACAAGCAGCAGCCCTCCAACAGAGGAGGGGGCTGAGTGGTGAAGCCCCTCACCAGTGCTTGGGGTTCAGCTGTTCCATATGAACAAAAAGCAAAGGGAGAGAAAGCAGTTCACATACCACAGCTTTTACTGTTTTTACTTAAAAACAAAGTCTGAAAAAGGAGTTTTATGGATTGAAATACCAGCTCCTCTAGTCCAGCTATCAACAGTCTCCTTACGGCTGTGCGCGATCTCCTCTTCCACCTCTTCCTCTCCTCAGCCTTGGCAAGTTCTACACAAGAAAACTGAAGGAAATACAGACCTGACATGGGCTGCAGCTACATGGTCAAGCAAACAGGACTGTGTACAGTGCAACTATTCTCATTTTCCACTCAAAAACCTCAGGCAGAGACAAGCAAAGTGTCTTGAATAGCAAGGCCATGTCAGAGAGGAACAGACAGTACAGGCCTCCTGCCCTGGAAGCCCCAGCCACTGGGACATGCTACCTGAGCATTTTACAGAGCTGCAGGAGGCTAGAGAGGGCCAATGTGTTATTCACTGCACGTGTTATTCTTTGTTATTCATTCTATACTCTGAATCTCAGTACAAGGTAAGAAGTAACCCTAAGAAACTGGGAGTCATGCATAGAAGACATTCCTACTGAAATAGCAGTAACAAAAAAATCAGCAGGACACCTCCTAACAAATTTCAAGCCAGGTCCAAAAAAAGAAATGGAGAAACCAACGTAGTAGAAGCAACTAGCATTTCTATCTTCCAGCTCTCCTGCATACAATTCCCAGCAAAGCGATTTAGCTGTGATGAACAGGGCTGTAAGATACAGAAGTGAGATACAGCATGTTTTTAAGATTCTTTTCAGGTAGCCAAGTACAAAATCCCTGCCCTTCTCTCCCCTCTGGCCATTCATCTTTTGCAGGTGATGGAAAGCCACTCTCCCAGCGGGTGGTCCTGCTCTCCTAGACCTTAATGCTTAATTGCCACAAATCAATTCCAACCTCGATGCTCAGGCTGCTGCTCCCGGTCCCCCTTTCCACCCCTTTCTCTTTCCACTGATCGCAGCCCAGGATCCTCTCATGTTACTAAATCAATCTTCTAACACACCACCCAGGGAAAACAAAGAGGCAGCACCAGACACTGCTCACTGCAGCCCTGAGCAATGAGTTGATGTTAAGCAAGAAGACCAGCCTAAAAAAAAAGTCAGCCCCGCGTGTCTGCGCGCGCACGTGTGCACACACACATGCCTCCTATTTGATTTTTTTGTTCAACTGGAATTAATCAGGAACGATAAACACTGTTTGTCTCCTGAAAGCAGCAATGGGGGGATGAAATATGCCTCTTAAGCTTATCAGCTTCAGAGCCACTGAAGAGAAAGCTGGCTTCTAAGCCCAGGGATAATGGGCTGTCCTTTCAGGAAGGTATCAGAGGTCTCAGGAGAGGGAGACAGCACAATGGTGTGACCTTCAGCTAATAAAGCCCACCCTAGAGTCCAAAGAAGCTTGGGGAATATTGACAAAAGTTCATATTTACAACAGCCTGGACTCTTTCCAGATACCATTACCAGTTTAGAGAGCTGCAGCCTCTGTATGTATGCTCACACAGGCTTTTATTCTGCCTCCTCCTTTCTTTCTTTGTTCCCATGCTGGCAAAAAAAAAAAATTAGTCAGAAAATGGCAGTTCTTCTGCTAACAAGGCCCCACCAGAATCTTTTTTAATGAAGGGATTTATTTTAAATTTCAGCTTCAACCTCAGCACTATCCTCTACTTGAAGGAGACTCAAGGCCTCTTGCAAGGATTCTCAGTGCGTCATCATGCTCATCAGGAAGAAAGCATATGTGTTTTTGTGGAAAATCTGCTGATGTATTTTATATTCTTTAAACAAAAAGGCAGCCAACATATTGTAAAATAAGAAGGTTGTTTTGATTTTTTTTTCTTTAAAACAGGCTCTGGCAATCAATGCAGCCCCAGTCAGAAATACAAAACCAAAGCTTTTTCAGGCAGAAACTGATCCCCCCCGAGCCTGCGTTGCGGTTATTGAAATGACGTTTAGCCCATAACTAGAGTGCACAGGCATGACTGGAATACAAATAATAAATAATATTTTTTAAACTGTTCATACAGTGAAAAAAGCCAATTTCAAAACATAATAAGTGTCTGAAGCAGAAGTTTCATTTTTCTGCCTCTTAAAGTAGTTCCAAAACAAATATATAAAAATAAAGGTTTGGAGGAAATCTGTTTTTAAGGGCAATTTCTCTGAAATCAGTATGAAATCACAAAACATTTAATGGAAATAACATCTTCAGTGACAGAACTGTTTTGACCGCACTTTTCAATCCAGCCATGCCAGTCTGCCATTTTTACTTGTCTGCCTCACAATTCATCTTTGCCATCCTGAAATTAATCTTGTTGGGATTCAAATGGGATCCAAAACCGGATTAGGTAAGAAATTCTCCCAATAACATCCTCTGAAAGGTGCCTCTCTGTCCTGGCAGTCTCCTTTGCCTTGACGGTATTTAACAGGTAGGAAGGCAGCTCAACAGACAGACCATGATTTTCTTGCGTTTGCTTTCCAGTGAAGAACCCATTTCCACCCACAGCTACGGTTACATCAGCTACACTGGCTCATAAATAGTTTACCAATTTCCTAGAGTTTTGGGCCAAGCATACATTTTATCTGTTCTCATGCCACCCAGCCACATCCCCTGTCATATTCACTGTCCAGGTGATTGATTACAGCCTGTCTGAATTCAAAGTAGTCAAATTAGATATTAATGTTGTGCTTAATGCACTCACACAAACAAGGTCACTGGTTGCATCAAGACTAATAGGAGATGACACACACTGGGAGCGTACGGCTCATGGGACTGGTGACAGGATGAAAAGTCTTCAGTTTACAGCCACTATTTCAAAATCAAACCTGATCCTACAGACCCTGTCCCTGTAACTACTGCTCAGCAGCCTGCCTGAGATCCACTTGGCACAAACCCACGGTCAGAGCACTCGCTCCTCCACAATCTCAGACAGAGGCACTGCCTCAACGACAGATTTTGATTGCTGCCAAGATTTAACTGCCCTCTGCCCTTGCTCCCGAATACTGCTCCAAATTACATCCATCCTCCCTCTAGAGGTGAGCTAACAAAATCAATAAGCAGTACTGAATTTAGGAGGTGGGGTAAAATACCAGAAATGAAATGCAGAGTCCTAGGAAGTCACAGTGCCATCAGAAAGATGAAACCACATTCAGCTTGGAAGAATACCAACTAATTCATGTGTGGGGAAGTAATACAGAGCCATGATACTCCAGTATGAAGTCGGAAAAGTGAAAGGTACTGGGCTCCTCTACAGGAATCTATAGCTCTGCTTGGAAAGCTAGAGCCCAGTGGGACAAAATACCCATTACCAGCCCACGTGAGGGTACAGGGATGGAGAGAAGACCACTGAAGCCAAGTAGAATGCAGTTTTCTATGGATAAGAGAAGGCACTGGGAATGATAACATGAAACGCTCAGAATAGTTTTCCAAGACCATCTCTCCACACAGTTTCAAGGATGTGAAGTTATGTCTTCTGGATGCCACCAAGGCCCTAGCTGAGTGCTTTTCACTGCCTAACCCTTAAACCAGAATAGTTTAATTTCTAATAAAAGTGAGCTTCTATTGAGATTCTTTGACAACAACTCTGTCTGCTTGCAATTTTATACCTCTTTTCCTCGGCAGAACCCACTGCTTCTCAGGAGACCATGGGGTATGAACTGAAGAAGCAGACAGATCCAGGACACGTCTTCTGCAGTGGGTAGTCAACTATTCGAACTGCTACCCTCTTCATTTTCAAACCTCAAACACTCAGAAGTCTTGCTTTTAGGGTATGATTTTAATAATGAGTATTGGAGGTAAAAGGCTGAAAAAACAAGCTCTGTCTTGAGGAGGTGTGAATAATCCCACCTGTTCCAGGCACAATGAGAAACCTCAATGACCTGCCTGAGTTGGTGCATGACATGGCACAAGACTTTGTCTTCCTTGAGCCAAGAAGTAAAAAAAAAAATAAAAATCAGGGCTTGAAATTGCAAAGAATAAACACTTAATATCAACCATGACAGTGACTGAATCTCAGAGGCCTGTTTCCCTCTGAATTTCTCATTGCTGCCATGATGGGTTCACACTGAAAATTTTCCCTTGAGCAACTGCCTGACTAAAATACAGCACACCCTTACCATAAAGCCCTTTGTTAAAACATCTTTGCCATAAAGCTGCAGAACCTTGGCTCCCAAGTACATTAAATCCTTATAAACCTGCCTTCATTTTAACCGTGCAGTATTTCAAGACACAAAGCGCTTCCTCCAAGAGAGAGCACTTTAATGAGGAAAGGGGTAAAATATATAAACCAAACCTCATTATAGCATAATTTCTAGGAGACAAGCATGCTGTTATAAAAAGAAGTCATGGCAATTGCATTTCACAGAGCTTGAAGATTTAATACTTCTAGAGAGCCACTGCCACTTCCAACCAGTGGTGTTGGTTTGTTTTGAACGTTAACAGAAAGCATCCAGAATTATGGCTCCACTGTCAGCTATATATTGTATATTCTGTAAATTGTTGCAAATGGTGGATTCAGCTCTACTGCCTGCTCACAAAATGGCACGTGGATTGGACAGTAAAGGACCAGCTACAAGTTACTGTGTATAATTTTACCTCTGCATTCTTAAAGGCTGTTGCTTTAAACATGGTCCTGTAGCATGGACACAGTAAATTACCCAAACCAGATCCAATTCACACTGGACTGAAAGCATTTATAATGGTACAGCTTGCTCATGTACTAAGAACAAAGTCAAAAGAAGCCCACCAAAAACCACCCTACCAGAAAAAATCTAGAGTACTGACAGCCAAATTGAAGTGATGGATAGAACACTGTTTAATGGCACCTGTCAGACAAACCAGGGTAACTGGAACATCAAAGCTGGTTTCCAAAAACAATACCATTCAATTTTTTAAAAACCTGAAACTCAGTTGTTTTCTACAAAATGTCAAATGGAACAACACCCCTCCAGCCAACCAAATCAACCTCACTGGAAATTCTCCCTAAGAACAAACTATCTGTCAAATGAGCACCCTGAATTACATGGGTCTAGAAGACTTTCAAACTTAATCTAATAAAAACCCATTACTGATCACAGTTCTTCCACATCAGACTTCCAGTTGTTAACTTCTGAAAATGAAAGCTTAGCAACAATTAGATATTTACTACAAACAGTAGAGAAAAATAGTGAGAAAAGATGAGTGTAAAGGTCAACAGAGACACAATATACTTTTTTTTTCTTTTGAGGGGGGAAGCAGAACAAGCAAGAACACACCCAAGCACCCCCAGATAACCCCACCCCAAACCCAAACAGCAGGGGGGATGCACTTCACAGCAGCTTTGACTTGAAGCACACGTAACACTCATTGATGGAAACTGAAAGCAAAGACACTAGTGGAAAAATAAACCCAGAAAAGCACCAAAACTGGGACAGGCTTTTTGGGGTTGTGTTGGTTTTTTTTGGTACTACTTCAGAAAATTATGGAAGAATGGTCAGAATTTCAGCAAATGATGATTTTAGCTCCTGTCACAGATCTGGATCAACAGCAAGGTAAAAAGCTGATGTGCAACTGACGCCTGTGCCCTGGTTGGGGTACACGTATCCTCTCAGCTCTCTGCTGTAGCTCGTAATGAATGACATTCTGGACTGAAGGGTGCTTGTTCTCCCTGATTACCAGAAAGTTCAACACTCACTACATGGCCACAGTGATGGAGTAGCACTTCTGATTGCAATTGTCAGAGAGGACATCTGAAGAGAACGTAATGTACATCACTGCTTTTTCTAAATACAAAATCAATAACCTTGCCTTTGGGTCCTGTTTGAGATACTTTTACAGTTTTCATTTCCTCTGATGTGACTCTTCTTTCCATGTTTACAGTAAAAGGATAACAGGTTCTTCCTTCACTATCATCACTCCCTTGTAAATCACAAGAGATTTTTCCAGCTCTTACCAAATTTGCCACTGGAGAAGACAGCAGGCTGGACAAATCTGAGTCTGCACATAAGTTATCACAGGATGGCTGGCATTAAAGTAACCCAGGACTTGCCTTCCCTTAACTCAACTTCTAATTCAATGTTCTGCTGCTTGGTTGTGCAACTAAACCTTGAGGAAGAATGAAGCTGCAAGCAAGTGCACATGCTAGATTTGTTTTACAACCTTCCCACTTCTTCCCTCAGTAACAGAGGGTCTGGGGTGCTAGAAACGAGAAGCTTTATCACAAATGGTGTAATGACTCTGAGCTAACAGATTAGCTGACATGGAACTGTTAACAGTGAATTGGCTTGGAGACAGTGGGGATAAAAAAAAAAAAAATTTTAAAAATAATAATAAAAAAAGGTAGACAGAGTGAGAGAGACAGAGACAGCAACCAATTCAGCTGCAAGAAATCAAGCTAAATCAGTCCCAAGTGCCCATGTTGGAGAGACTTGATCTCATACCTTGCTTGTTATCAAGGCACTCCTGATACGAGTCAGCTCCAGTTCCGTTGCGGTCTACAGACAAAACAAAAAGTTTCATTCATATCAAACATAAATATTAGTAACTTCTCAAATGGCAGCCTTGCTGGAGCAACATGCTACGTGCAAATGACTCTAGTTCTTTAGGAGGCCACACTGGTTCACTGACATAAGCTGTGACTTGTTATGAACAAGCTGCAATGAAGAAATTTTGTCCTGGGCCTTCCTCCCAGCCCTGCCCATCTGTCTCCACACTGGTGAGAGCACAGGGCAGGGGATTACAGCTGCTTCAAGTAAATTCCTTAAGCACACAGAAGATGGAATACCTGGAATTCAATCTATCATTACACTGTCCACCGTAGGCCCTATGAAACCAGTGTTTTAAATCAACAGACCCCAAACTGGTCTGGAATAGACTTCTCTGTGGATCATGGTGTTCTGCTCCCTTTTAGGTTTGTAGTTACCACTGTGGTTACTTGGTCTGGCAGCAGCAGAGGATTTGGTCTGTGCCATGAAAATGAGGGACAAGCTGGGACTCCTGGAGTCTGTGTGCCACACACGAGGAAGAAACCAGACAGCTCCCAAACACAGGTGTGGTCACAAGAGACTTCACAGCCAGTGGCTGTCATCTGACAAAACCCTTCATCTGCATTAGAGCTTCAACCAGATCCCATCGGCTGTGTGTGAGAATGGTTTGAACTGTAGGTTAGCAGAATGAGGTGACAACATGGCTTGTACCTCAAAAGCAAACCAAAGAATGTTCTAGCATGGCTTCTGCTCCTGCTTTACAGTTCAGTTCAACCACAAGTTGGATGGTCCTTGACAAAAAATTATTAAATGCAGCTGCAAACCCTGTTATCAACTGATGCTCTTTCAGCAGCCTACAGGCACCTCACAGACTGTGCTAAGTATGAGGAACAAAGCAGCTGAGCCCGTGTGACAAAAAGCAAACGTTCTGTACATCACATGTCTAAGAAGGCACCACAATCAGCTCGGCTGTGTAACTGCCAAACCATTCAGTCAGGTCACCCATGGCATGTACTCAACCACACCAACTCCAGTGGCACTGGAGACAGATCCCCTGCAAGACCAGTTTTATCCATGTGATTATCATGGCTAAGAAAAAAGCCACCACTGTGGGACTGGGAGTTAGCACCCAATTAGGCTGAACTGTGTGGATGAGCTCTCCAGTAATAGTACTTCACTCTCAGGTGAACCAGCACAACATGAATGTGTTCATTTCTTGTAAAGAAGTTCCTCAGGGCCAGAAGATTATAAATACTGCTCACAGCATAAAAAACAGACAGCACCACCAACTCTCCCACCCGAGCACCTGAAAACAACTGTACTTCTGCACCTCCAGAAAGTGACTGGCCCCTGAATATTATTTCTTTCTGGCATTTCTCACGTGTGGCAAACATTTTCTCACACAAACTGCACTTCTATCCCTATTCAACCAACAGCTGGTGATTGTTCCTTGAACATGCAAAGAGATCCAGATCAGAGTTAAAAGGCTTCACATACAGCAATAGTATTTAATGAACAAAGAAGCAAAAACTAAAGTTGCCCTGCAGTTTGTGTTGTGCAAATCCCAGATAATAGATCTTCTCCCTAATCCTAATGAGGCCTTCCTATTAAAATCTTTATTAGCTTTCAGCTCTGCAGATTGCCCAAAGGCTCATCAGTTTCCCTATCTCTCAGTACCAAGATCTGCTTTAACTTTTACAAATAGCTCTAAGATATTTCTCAGCTTATCAGCATTGCCAAGCAGTCTGTCTTATCATTACTATTGCAGATAAAATAAATGAGCTCAGGACGATAGGAATAATGGCATCTTCTGTAGGCTGCTTTCCCATTACATTTTCAACAGATTGTAGATTTAAACTTCAACACAAAAGAAAAAAACAGAAGCGCAGGGGAAGGTGGTTTGGGTTCTTTTTTTTCCCCATCTACCCTCACTGTCTTAGAGCCCAGGCTACATTTTTGAGCTCACCTGATGCAAGCTAGTAATTAATGCTGAAAGGGAGCAGAAACACCTCAGCTGCTTCCTCTGAAGACCAAAAGCACAGTTACTTCTGGGATGTTTTTTCAGCTGCATTTGTTGGAGAGAAGCAAGGGCTAAATTGCACTCCGCCTAATGAAGCCGTCTTCATTAGCTTGCTCCTTTCCCTAGCAGACTAGGAATACCAGTCAGATTGGGAATTGAAATCATGAAAAGCAACAGAACTGCATTTGAATTAAAAGAGGAGGCTACAGAGGTCTCCGCCGGCTGCTGCGGGCTGATTAGCGGGAGGCGCGCGGCACAGAGCACGGTTCCCAGCGCGGAGCTCCCCGGCCCGACGCCTCTCTCGCTGCCGGCGAGCGGGGAGGTCATGTTCTGGCAACCATTTTCTGCCCGGTCCCCGCAGCAATCACTACAGGGTTAAACCCTTTTCCGCTCCCCAAATTCCTGTCACTGTATCAAGGTTATCTATTATTGGCAGTGACAGGTGAAAATTAATCTCCTAATTATTTCTTGCTGCGTAATCTCCACTGAAGAAGGAACATAAAAGGATTACAGTGCACCCTCTACGGAAGGCTTTGCTAGAGAGCCAATCATCCAGGGAGATAGGAAGTATGTGGTTAAGAGATATTTATGATGGATTTCCAACCATTTTGAAGGTAGACTGTTCTGTAACTCTACAACCTACAGCTCTGGAGTAAGGATCTACTTGTAGGTAGCTTAATAACCTAAATGCTTTTTATTGTTGATTATTCCATGAAAAAAAAAACCCAAAACTACAAGATTTCTACCCATCATGTCCCCGAGTCCCCTCTGGTATAGCAGTTACTGCAGAAACAGCATCCATGTACATATTTTTTACCCCCCACAGAAACATTATGGCAAACAATATACCAAGCTTGCTTTAACTCAATGTAAAAAAAACCTTGTAGCTGCCTTCCACAGCAATTTAATGGTAACATTTTTACCACAAGGATATAAGCTAGGCTGAGTACTTCCAAAATTAAAATTATCAAGAAACCCCACGATTTATTTTTTGTAAGAAAGACAGAAACATCTTTGGTAACAACACAAACAGCCACCCTGAAATGTTCTCCTTAGATGAGCTCTAATTCTTCTCCTACCATCCTCCATAAAGTGAGGTTTATTTTTATAGTATTAAAGAATATACATTTTACTTCTCTTTAACCTTTTCAATACAGCTATACAAGGTAAGAATTGATGGTTTTGAGAACGTGTTTTTCCATACCCATGTCAACAGCACCACCCTGGTTGAAGTTTGTAAGAACCAACAATCCCACGCTGTACATTTTAAATGACACCAGCTACCCCGAGAGCTGTTCTCATGCTAAACCAGACCTGGGAGATGGTTCATGCAGGGCTCACCAACCAAAAACTCCAGCAGGGTAACAGGACAGGGCAGCAAGCAAGATTACTACCCTGGCATCACCTTCTGCAATCAAGTCATTCCACCAGTATCAGTCACATATATGCTCAGTTTCCTTGATAGTGGCCTTTAGAGGGTACAGAAACATCACCAGTTCGTTTATGCAAACTCCCAGTGCTTACATACAGAACCTTCTCCCACTTTCTTGGAAAGCCAAGCCCTGCCACGTACTTTGAGAGCAACACACGGTCAGAAGCGAGAAGCCACCACACTGGCCTGCACCTCCAGCGACCAGGATCTCACAAGTCAACGTCAGGTGAATCCACACAGGCAACTGACACTAAACCGAGACAAAACCATCAAGAAGACGTGAAAATTGGGACCGTCCTGAGAAACTCCAGCCGAGCTGCAGTGCGGTCCGGCAGCCACACGGTGGCACACAAAATACTACAAAATACCCTCGCTGAAATGCCGAAATAGGGGCCTGGGCTTCCGAACAGGCACCGCACCTTCAGCTCCCTAAACAGGGACAGCCGTGCAAACCTGCCTCCGCTACCAGCCACCGTCAGGGGTCACTGCGGCCCCTCGGCTGCTGGGATCCGCGACCCTCGGCGAGACCCGCGAAGCTGGAACGCGTTTGTAACTCGAGGGACAAACGCTGGACGAGCCATTTGAAAAATTACTACAATCACCAGCACTCGGATTTGAAATGAGCAAGTGGAAGTAGGCGAATTCCCCAGCAGTGACAGAGGTGTGAAGCCTGCTCAGCTCTCTCTCCTGTTGGTTTTAACACCTCTGTGCCCGCGCAGGGCTCGGCTGCTGGAGGCCAGCGGCTGGACACGGGCTGGAAGGCGCCGAAGGGCAGGTGTGGAGGGGACCGATGGAAGGCACCGATTTGCCTCTCCAAGGCAACTGCTTTCCAAAAATCAGGCTGTACTGAAGTAATTTTGAATGAGAGCTTTCTTCTCCACCTGAAAGCTCCCAGGTGATCCTTAGGATCTGGAGAGGACTCTGAACACGTGTCCGGCTACCCAAGCTTTACTGAATCCACAACACTCGCATATGCATTTCTGTACATTTCATTTTCACCAGCATGAGGATAAGGTCGTTGGTGTTTACACCATTAAGGCTAGAGATTTGCTTTTCCTTAGGACCTATTTTAAATAGATAAACAGAAATAATTTAATGAAGCTAGAACAGAACATAAACCCTTAATGGTTCTCTCTCAGCGTTAAATAAGTGTGGAAATTATTCACCAGCATCTCTCATTTTGAGAACGTTTTAATCTTACGGTTACCTAATCACTTACATAGTAGTTATGAGAACAAAAGAAACGTGTATAGATGCAAAGCACCCACCTACTAACATATCAGTGCTACTTTTAACAAGACTATTTTTCAGTAATATGTTTTGCTTATGGAAATCTGAAGAACAAATTCCTATCCACAGGCATTTCCCCCAAATGCTCCATCACCAACCTCATTATGCATTACAGAAATTCTCCCAAGAGATATTATGTAATGGCAATCCCTCCTTCGCCTCCCTAAGGAGTATATTTCTCATTACATCTCCTAGTAATTGATCAGTCTAGGAAATAATTTCTGGTAAAAACATATGTTTCTTTACCTAGTTGAGAATTTCCATCTTTATTCAGAAGGATAAAAGACTGCAAGAAACCCTAAGATTTCCATTTCTGATGCAGAATGCCAATCTTTGCTCAAACATGCTAGAGAGGGAAGAGCAACACTTTCTTGTACCTGCCTGATTTCAAATCTTGAAATTCATGAAGTCATTAAAATTAACCAGCTTACATTTCCTATTCCAATGATACAAATAATTTTGACTGCATCTTCTACGACAGCTTTAAAAAGACTGCTTCGTATTCCAATATATCTGGACACCACCATCTCTAGCACCACTCAATACAAGAATGCTGGGACTCAAGGGGAAAAAAAAAAAAGAAAATACTTAAGGCATAAAATAACATTCACATTTGTGCTTTCCCCAAGTTCCATACAGCACAGACTGTCTCACTGAAGAACACAGCCCTTTTCATTGCCACTTTTGTCAGCTATCACCCATTAAAAACCTTATGAGTTGATAGTTTAAAAAGCAATGGCTTTTGGCTTTGCACCCCTTACTGAAAGTTAACACTTCAAATTGCAACATCCGTGCAGAATAAATATCCGCTCCAGCTAAATATCTATAGCTTACCAGTGGAATCCAAAGCATACTGCAATCCCTTTTTTAACTTTAAAATAGCAGAGCTACTTGTGACACTGCCATTGGACTTCGCCAGCACAGGCCACAAGGGCCAGCAGATGACTGCATGTCCCGATACAGTAACACTGGGATACGTTTCACTGCTGCGTTTATGAGAACAGACTGCCCCTGCTGATAAACAAGGCTTAAGGTTTCACTCAGAATAACTCACCTTCCAAATAAAATAAAATAATAAATAAAAGTCACTCTGTACTGGCAAAAGCTCTGTATGCAACCGAAGAAAATACTGTATTCCTTGTTGTATAGCATTAGTCTCCTCTGGAAAAGAGTATCAGGCAGACCAAGCAAGTGCCTTTTGGCTTTAGCACGGGGCAGTTTCAGGGAACTGTTGTCAGCAAAGAAAATTCCTGAAGAGAGCATTAGAAGTCTGCCACTTGTAGGAAGTTAATGCTGTGTGTATAAATCAAGCAGCTCGCCCTTGTAAGTCTGCATGTGGGGAAAATCGGATTTATACATAAACATAAACCTCTGAAGTAAATTCTGATCAGGGATGACCAGAGATTTAAGTCTCTGGAAAGAAGAATGGGAAGCCTCTATTTTCCTGTAATACCTTAGCAGCCTTTTCCAGCTGAGTGAGGCTTTCGCTCAAGAATTGATAACGAAGTAAATAATTCCAGTTTCTGCACCACAGGGGAGACCAGTTAAGGACAATCTCCAAGACCCAAAGCAATCATTCAGCACAGTAACTTACATAACAAGAAATTATCTTTGTTACAAAATTAGGTTAAAAGGACCTCAGATGCTGTAATGTTACAAAAAATCAGGACATGCCTTGAGAAGATTAGCTAGCAAGCAGCCTCTTGAGATAAATGCACAACTTCAAGAAGATTTTACAAGCCTAAAAAGCAGTTTAAATTCCAGAGAGATGTACGAGCCTTTGACATTTAAAAAGGTCCCTCTTTCCTTCTCTCTGCCCTCGCCTTATTCCTGAGCTCTTTTTCCAACCCATCTTTAGTTAACCAGTGACCTGGAAATCTTACTTCGCCCTCCCCCCTCCCCTTTTCGAATTTGTCACTTTTAAACACACAAGGTTTAATTTCTTAATTGGATTAAATTTTTCTTTGAAGCTAAGGAGAGGGGCACGGCAGCAGACGCGGGGACCAGAACAACGCCCGGGCAGCCAACCTGCGCCCCGGCTCCAGCCTGCCCAGCACGGGCTGCCAGGCTCGGGGAGGCGGCCGGCACCGCTCAGGACAAAAGACACACAGAAAAAAATTAATACAAATAAAAGAATAGTTAAAAAAAAAAAAAATCAAGGAAGACCGTTTAAAAACTGGTTATTCTTTGTGAATATGGGTACCCTGGCCTACACCGAAGGGGTTAACCGCCGGCTACGGATTTTTAAGTTTGTCACCGTTTTTAATAAGCAGCAATCCCAGACAAATACCGTCTTCAGCCGGCAGCCTGCTACAACACCCAGCCTGCCGAGAAAACACCCCTACAGAGACGAGTGGCGGTATTCCGCTGGAGGGGACCGTGGACGCGCTGCAAAGCCGGCTGCGGGCGGCTGCGGGTCTGAGCGTCACACGCACCCGCGGGCGGGGGCAGCCCGGGGAGGGGTCGCCCCGGCCCCGCTCTCTGCGGCCCGATGAAGGCAGCGATTCCGTTTTTTTATTATTATTTTTTTTTTCCCTCCCCCTCCTGGAAGCGAGGGCGGGGGGATGGGAAAAGGGATGCGGTCGAACTGGAGGAATGCGCGAAATGGGGTGGAAAAAAAGCAGCTTGGGAGCGCATCGCATCCCGGCAGCTCCTCGCCGCTACGTCTCTTTATTTCATTTAAGCACACCCAGCCTCCCCACATCCAAGAAAACTCTTCTCCCTAATTCTGTACGAAGAGCTCCCCGGTTGGCCTCCGGGAACGGGTCGACCGGTTTCTGCCTTTTCGCCCCGCTGCATCCCAACACCCACTCGGTAGAGGGACGCGAACCAACCCCGAGAAGCGAACGGGGCTGGGGAAGGGGGGGCCGGCAGCGAGCGAGCGGCGCGGCCGGAAAAATCAAACCATGCCGGTGACTGCAGCGAAAAAAGCACCAGAAAAAAGAAAAAAAAAAAAAAGAGAGAAAGAAACACACAAAAAAACCGCACGCACACAACCATCGCACCGGGCGGAAAACACGGCGACTTCCTTCTCCCGTCTGACCGCAAAGCCGACGAACTCCCCGGCTCCCGCAGCCCGCTGGAAAACCGGGGAAGAGAACCGGGGGGTCGGGGAAGGAAGGAGAAGCCCCCGCTGGGAATGTGATAAGGGGGGGGGAGTCCTCGGTCCCGAGGGCGCCCACCCCGCCCCGTCGCTACTTACCCCGCGGCGCGCAGACCATGGCGAGCCCCGCCGGCGAGCCGGGCCCCCGCGGGATAATCCACAAGGCGAGGCCGGGCGGCCCCCGCGGGCGCGGCGCGGAGCCCCTCGGGCCCCCCCGGTAGCGGCTCAACGCGGCGCCCGGCCCGGAGGTGCCCCGGGGGTCCCGCCGGCCCCCGCCGCGGCGCCTCCGCCTCCTCCCGCCGCAGTCCTCCGCCGCTCGCTGCTTCTCCTTTTGCTCTGTCGAGGGGTGCCGGCGGCGCGTCTCTTCTCCTTTCTTTTTTTGCCTTTCTTCCCTCTTTTGAATTTTTCCTCCCCCCTTTTTTTTGTTTTGTTTTTGGGTTTTTTTTCCCTCCCCCCCGGCAGCACCCGGGGTTTAAAGTTTGCGCCCCCTCCGCCTCGCCCCGGCGGGCTGCGTCCCGCCCGGTCAGCCCCGGAGCCGCCGCACAGACGGCGCTACGGATCCATCACCCGCGGGGCCGCGGCGGGGCGAAAAAAAGACGCGAGGGGGCGAAAAGCCCGGAGAGACAGCAAAAGAAAAAAAAGGCAAAAAAACAGCCAAAAAAGCGACCCAGGCGGCTCCGTCCGGCATCCGACGAGGCAGAGACGGGGGAAAGCTCAGCCCCGCAAGCAGCCCCAGCCCGGCCCCATGTAGGGGCTTCCCCCGGCGGCGTATTTCTTTCTCTCTTTCTTTTTGTGGTTCACGCCTCGGTAGCCATTATTCCCAAACATGGACGAGGAGACACCGCTCCGAAGCCCCGCTCAGCTCCGCTCCGC
>VYZU01050021.1:108666-182127 GCA_013401355.1 Ceyx cyanopectus
AGGCGGGAGGGGCGGTGCGTGTGGCCCTGCGCGTACCTGCGTGTCCCTGCGTGTCCGTGTGTCTGTCCTGCGTGTTCCTGTGTCTGTCCCTGCGGGTCCGTGTGTCTGTCCCTGCGTGTCCCTGTGTGTCCGTGTGCTCTCTGCAAGCTTTTGCCCTTGTGTCCGTGTGTGTTTGCATGCACGTGTGTGTGAATGGTCTGCCCATGCCCCCGTGCATTGTCCAGGTGTACACAGGTGTGTCAACACAACCCAAATCCATGTGCATGGTGTGTGTTGTGCACAGCCTGTGTGCCCACGGTCTGCACGAGTCGCATGTGTGCACAGTGTGTGCTGTGCCTGTGTGCAAGCTCTACAGCCTCCTGCAGTCTGTGCATGAGCTATGTCCGTGTGAATGGTCAGTGTGTGCACACTCATGGTCTGCGTGTGCACGGCCTCTACACATCTGCACAATCTGTATCAATCTGTGTGCCCTGGGTGTGTGTACATGGTCTGCGTGTGCTCTGTGTGTGTCTGTGCACACAGCCAGTGTCTGCGTGCTCGTGGCAGCGTGTGCACAATGTGTGTGTGGTCTCTGCGTGTACAGTCTGTGTGCACAGTGTGTCCATGCCATGGTCAGAGAGTGCACAGAGTGTGTGTTAATGCTCTTGGAATGCAAGGATGTGTGCATAGTGTGTATGTGTGCCCGCATAGTATGTATCTGTGTGTGCACATGGTGTGTATGTGTGTGTGTGTGTGTGCACAGGGTGTGCACAGTACTTGTGTGCACAGGGTGTGTGAGTGCACAGGGTGTGCATGTGTACACAGGGTATGCACGTGTGTCTGTGTGCACAGGGTGTGCATGGTGCCTGTGTGCAGAGGGTGTGCACGTGTGCCTGTGTGCACACGCCTCCTTCCCCCTCCCCGTTCCCTCTGACTCCTCTCCCTCTATCTGCCAGGTCCTTGCCAGGTCCCAGGAGCGTTCAGACCCCCGGGGGATCTGGATGCCGGCAGAGGGAGAAAAGCGAAGGAAATGTTTAATGGTGATTAACCTGCACATTGCAAAACAGTTGTTAGTAGGTATATTTAAAGTATAATTACTCCTGCAGTGATTCATAGGTGCTTTAATAAATGGTTAATCAATGGCCACAGGGGCCGAGATCCCCACTGCCTGACACGCCTGGTTAGTGCCTGCTGCAGTGAACGTGATTCACCGGGGCAGGGTCAGCCCCTTGCTGGAGCCTTCCTGCACAGCCCCCTCCCCGGCCGGCAGCCCCCGCACGCTCCCCACGCACCAGAACCCCCCTCCGCACCACCTGCCCACAGCCGGGGTGTCCAAATGCGGCCCCCGAGCCGTGACTGCCTCTCGGCTGGGGCAGCGGAGCTGCCGGAGCGCGGTTTTCAGGTGGCCTTCGGAAATTATCTGAAAATCTCCAGGGAGAAAGGCAGTAAACATCTGTATACTATTAAATCCATTAGATGTGTTCATTATTTTATATTGATTGGTATATCAGTACACAAAGTTAATATATTATGATTATTAGTATATTGTTAAATCATTAAAGATGACAGTAGACGCAATAAATAATTTCCAGGGGCTCTCTGCTGACATTTAGAAATTGATGGGTATGTTTTTCCTTCTGCATCCTGGCTGACTGTGGGGCTGCAGCGACGCTCCGGCTGCTCTAACTGATCTCATTCCCCTGCTTTCCCCTGCAAGTGAAGACAGCCGGAGGAGCCTGCTCCGCCGTGCCCCGCTTTGCATCTGAGGAGATGGAGCTGAATTAACGCAAGCCCCACAGAAACCTGTTGGACGAGGATATTCAAACCACTTGCATGAAACGGGGAGCCACAAGAAGGACTCACACCGGAGGACACATCTTGGTGTTGCTCAGGGAGAGCACCCTCTTGCAACACCAACAGGATTTTCATGTGAAAATGCAAGGACGGAGCTTTCTTTCTGCCAGCAGCGCTGCCACCTGCACCCTGCAGGTACCCATCCAAGCAAGCTCTCCTCACTGTGCAGCACAGGAGCAAACGCATCCCCAAGCCCTCAGCCCAGACTCCAGGTCACTGGGGTTTGCAGATTTATGGCTCAGCTCCTCGTGAAACAGCAGATGTTGGAGAGCACGCACATCTGTATCTTTATAGCGGGGGAGCTGGATGCCAATCAGGGTTAATTCGGGATAAATTTACAAGAGAGCACAGCATGACCCAAGGTACCTCTTTATTGGCCTACTACAGGCCTGCTAAATACATTGGCCGACTACTACACATTAAAGCCACATGAGCTTACATGTTCAAAATGAATTTTACAGGAAGACGCAGGGGTAGAAAAAGGAGGAAAGCCTGTGTCACAAATGACATCCAGATGTGAAAACACTGTAAATACAAACATCAAAAGGCTCACCCCTCCACATTTTGCAAAGACAACACTGGAGAAAGGACTTGCTGCATTTAAACAAATATTCCCGGCAAGGAAGCCAAGGAGCCTGCTGTCCCTGGTGCACAGCAAATCCACATGCACCCGGGTGGGAATTAGCCATTCGTCAAGGCAAAGACGCAGCCAATATTATGCCATCATCTCGATGGTCCAACCTTGGATCGGGGGCAATGAAACGGGACAGAAAGGGAGGTGTTTACCTAAGAAGACCAGAACTTTAAATCTAATAACTCAAACCTTAAAACTGCACTCCAGAAAGCAAGTGATTATTTAGATAAAGTCTCCAGAGCTATGACATACTTCTTACTAGAACCGGTATCATCCAGAGACGGCTCTTAAGCCTTGCCAGTTGCATGAAATAACTAAAAAAATAGATGCCTTTTAAAGCCTTGGTATTTGCTGCAGTGAACATATGACTGGAGCGATATCCTAGAAAATCTGGGATATCCTGTAAACCACTCAGTAACTTTGTTTTAAGAAGATGTGGTAAATGAAAGGCCATTCCCCTTTAAGTGCTCTGAAGAGCCTGAAATCTCCACTCACAGGGACCTCCTGAGGAGGAGGAACCAGCAGCGAGTGACCGCAAGTGCAGTGAGTGTGTATGGAACCAGGGGCTCACCCCATCCGTCACCTGTCACATTGTCCCTTTCCCTCCTTCGCTACCTCCAACTGCTGCCGGACACAATGGGGACAAAGCTGGCTTGCAGTGGGACAGGAGAAACCTGAAATGGTATCAGTGACAGCAGAAGCCACTGAACACCCCTGCAGCAAGGTGGGGGCTTGCTGGGGAAGCGGTGCACGCAGGCTGCAATCTCGGATGTTTATTTAGTGTTCTCGTTTCAGCCCTCCAACGTGCAAAGCAAGATGACAACGTGAGTGTTACTTGTCTGAACTCTCCTCTCAGATCAGCACAGCCAGACATCGGGCCGGTGAAATGTGAAAGCAAAGCTCAGATGGGGTGTATTCTTGTTTTCTCATCTTTTCAAGATGCTATCTGACCACCAACACCTCACGCATGGTGTGAGCAGGCCACACGAAGGACTCCCTACCGAGCCTGTGCTCATCCCCTGGAGATGCAGGGACGCCGGGGCACGGGGGAGGTGTGACTGCTCACAGGGAGATGAGGGCAGATGAGATAGGCTGTGGCTATCGTTTTTACTCAGGTCTGACTTAAGGCTGCAGGCTCACAGCCATCTGCTCTACCGGTGCTATCTGTCCCAAATGGAGAGCCCTCCCCCAAGACAGGGCTCCATCAGAGCGGGCTGGTGCTTGAAGAGAGCACAGAGAACTCTTATCACACCCCAATCCAGACCACACTTCTTTTTCTGGAGCTGAAAGCTTCGAGCAGTTTGAGACTGGCAGTGCTGACAATAGGAGAAAGCACTTAACCATAGCATTGCATAAAGATGTCATGAGGAAATCAGGATTTTACAGTAGAGAGAGTAGAAGAACACTCAGGAAGAGCTTGGATAAACTCAAAGCTAGATTCAATAAGAGACGCCAGCCTCCTCCTGCACTGTGTGCCCCCACCTGGGCTTCTGCTGGGAGGCAGCTGGAGAGAAGTTTTATTGAATCTTTTATTGAATCTGTCTGTAGGCTGGTGGCTGCGCCAGGTACCCTCACCAGGGCCTAAAAATAGAAACGAAGTGACACAGGAATTTGCAGTGAAACTGTTAAAATATGTTCTGATTGGCTTTAAAAGAAGACGTGCAGGGAGAAGGAGCACGCCAGGGGACAGCGTGGCCGGGGACAGGGTGGTGTGCCAGGGTGGTGTGCCAGGCTGCTGGCGAGAGCCCCGGCTGCAGGGAGCTGGACTGAGCTCTCCGTGCCCTCACCCAACACCACTGCAGAACAGCCACTGCAGGATCACATTACATGCAAAATCTATGGCCGCTCAAGAGCTTAATTTTGACATACAATTTTCACTTGCTGAACAGAAAAGGGAGGGGAAGCCTGAAACTGTCTAAACAAAAGAATGTTTTTTTTCCACTGTGCTTTCAAATGTTCATAAACCGAACAGAATACAGTTAGAGACGGCCCTTCGCCTCGGGGCATCCAAGGCTATGGCTCCAATTAAAGAGAACAAGGATACAGGAGGTGGTACCTCCAGTCTGATTGCTCTTGCCTGAGGCAGCTAAGCCTCATGAATAAACACTCTTGACTCTAACTCTCAACAAAACAATTACACATTTGTTTTTAGAATACATTTTCTTAGCCTTTCCACTTGCAATTTTTGCTACTATAAACTAGCCAGGACAAGAATAAATACCTTTGTGATTCTCTAAACATCCTTGTAATTGCAATACTTCACTCATGAATGTGTATTTCAACAGAAGAAAAGATCCCAAGCGATATGAAGAAATGTTTCTTTGAAGTAACATTTCAGAATTAGATGCAAAATATTTACAGCTAATTATTATTACAAGAACTCCTGCACACACTGCCAGCTCCAGGAGTGAAACCTTACACACAAATCTTCGGTTATCTTTGAAGGATGCAAACACAGGGAGACTGGCGAGACTTGTATTTAGGTCTCCTGCCAAGCGTGGTCACCAGCGTGGTGCAGCCCCCGGGGACCCCCATCTCCCCATGGACTTGTCAGCTTTCCAAGACCTCCCTCCTGGCAAACCCCACTGCAGTCAGCCTGCAAATGGGGCCCCAAAGGGATGCTGCTGAGAGATGTGGGGGTGCTTCTACACATCAGAAGTTCCTGCTCGGCTATCTCCTGGATGGGAATGAAAGGAGTGGCAGGATTCCTATTGTTGGGGAGAGTCTAAAGAGAACAGGCAGTGGCTGAATCCAAGCAAAAGGGGGTTTGCAGTGTCCTCCCACCCCACACACCCAGCTCTTAGAGCTGCCAGGGCAAAACCTGGAGCTTTGACGAAGACAAGATAGCTGCAGCTGGCCCTCACAGGCTCAGACTCCCTGTAAAGATGGGTGCAGAAGTAAAGCAGAACTGTTTTCTTTCTGAGGACAGTGGAGAAGGGAGAAGAGATTTACTCAACTTTCTAAGGATTTTTCCCAGAAAACCCGTTCATCTGCAAAGCTGAACAGCCAACCACCACTTCAAAATACCAAGGCTTAAACTGCCGTTACTCTGCTTAACACAGAAGATTTTGGTCAATACAAACACTTTTTTCTTATAAATGCTTCCTAACTGGATTATTCTCCTCTTTCTCACTGTTAGTGTAAGGATGAGGAAACACAGACTGGGTGAGTAGTGGAGCACCTCTTCTCCGTCCAGGAGACACAGCCTGTGGATTTGGGAGCTACTAAGCGACACATTAATGATACTTCTGCCACATTCAAAGCCAGCAGCCAAGAGATGTTGCTGCTCCTACACATTATTTATATATTGTGTTAAGCAACAACGTGCAAATGAGCTGGAGTACAAAACATCAGACACGGCAAGATGTTACAGTGCAGTTCTACACAGCACAACAAAGATAAGTGACTCTCCGTATGGGGCCCTGTATCCTAGGAGTGTTTATACTTGATTGTATAATTGGGACCACAGCCAGCTCATCCTAAAATATACATCATGAGTATGGTTAGGCATTGCATCTGTAACATATACAGCTTTAGATGTCACAGCATCTTCGTTTGAAGTCAACAGCAATAAAAACTGCATTTGTACGAGAGCTTAGCATGTGGGAATACATATTGCTAAACCAGGATGTTAACACATGGCCCTCCTCGCTTTGCTGCTGCCAGAAGTATGCCTTTCAAAATTGGGATTTGCACGCCAGTAAGCTGTAGGATATTTTAAAACTTGGAGAAATCTACAACAACCATCCAGTATTGGAGAAAACTCCTCTTGGGAAAAGTTACCTTTGGTAGAAATTGGTGTAACTCCTACTTTGGGAGATTTGGGTCCTTTGCATATATGGACATGTAATGTGTAAAAAAATCCACATTAGGATTTTCCTGCCATGTTTCATTCTGCAGAACCTTTGCTTAGTCACTTAGTGACCAATTATTCACTTCTCTAAGCAAAACTTTCAAATGTACACAAACTTTCAAATGTACACAAACCTATCTTTTTAGGGTCACTATCTTGATATTATTTCATTAAGACACACAAAAATTGTATCAGAACTGAGTTAAGCTTATGGGATGTCTGGGATTTCCCTTTCTGGATATTAAACTTTAAACAAATATTATGATTGTATTCCAAAGGCTTGAATGGGCTGACGATTTTGAAAGTGCTACTTTGGCATCATTATGCAGCTCCATTCTTTTATGTATGTTTTGTTAAAACACAAAGAAGCTCTATTTATGAAAAGCCAGTCTTAAATTTATAGTTTGTGAAGCCATAATTTGTGGTTGCAATTGTGGTTAATTTAACAAAGAAAGCCTTTTGGTTCACAGTGCACCATACTTATTATTTTTCATAAACTATCAGAGAAAAAAAAAATACCCCTTCAACATGTCAGATATATGATGATCCAGCAATGTTGCAATTTTCCAACTCCTATTTTGTGGTATACCATATTATATGCACAGGAATGCTACATCATTTATTCTGGAGCACAGCCCTGTAATTATTGCTGGCAAACTACTAATTACATACCGCCATCAAATCTAACAATTTTCCCAATAAAAAAACCAACCCAACCCAAGAACCTACTTTGGTGTGGAATACAGCAAATACAGTGATGAGCACAGGCATGTTTTTATTTTAACACGCATGCCATCCAGTATTGATCCTCTGCTCATATATACTTGACCTAAAATATCTGTACCCACCAAGAGATTCGGCAGGCTTTGAGTTCTGGAACAACGCCATGGGGCAGGAGAGGTCCCAGCCCTGAGCTCTGGCTCAGAACTGGTGCCTCCCCCCATCCGAGGGCAAAATCTCCTCGGCTCATGTGGTTTTTCTCTCGGTCTAATTAATATCCAGGCCCTGCAACAAAACGGGCCTCTAGATCTCGAGTTACCTGAACTCCAGGTTTGTTGTGTTTGGAATTTGTCCTCAGTTCATCTTTAGAAGCTACTTCTGTGTGTGTGTGTGTCCCCTGAGAGTTCCGGGTAGCACTACAGAGAAAGCCTGTCGGCCGCTCGGAACCCCACTTGTCTGCAGCCCAAGGAATTCCAGGAGCCACGACACCTTTCAAGTGTTCTGAGGCGCTTCTAGGAAATAAGGAGGGGCTGTTGGAAAGAGGGAGCACGCAACAATAATTCCCTACAGATAACGCTCTAAATTGGCCACCAATTCGACAGCTTGGAGCAGCCCCAGTGTTCCCCTGCAGGGCGGGAGGAGCTCGGGCAGGAAAGCAGCAGCACATCGAAATCTGCAAATGCTTCTACTCGAGGCTGCCCGTGTGTAACACACGGGGGTGATTTACTGCACGCCCGTCCCGGGCTGGCAGGGCACCGCGGGAGGAAAGGTGCCGCAGTCTCCCAGGGGAAATGCAGGGTGAAGTGGGAGCCGCGGGGAGCCAATTAGGGATCTGAGGCTCCAGGCTGCTCACTCGCAGCATCTGCCCCAGCAGCTGCGGGTCCTGCGCTCACAGGCAGCAGCAGGACCTGCGGAGCAGGGGCCGTGCGGGCGGAGCTCAGCGATGTGCGGGGCAGCGCGGGTGGGGCTGTGGCTGCAGGAGCCGCTTTGCCCCAGCAGTCCTGGAGGGTATCCCCAGTGCTCTGGGCTGCCCCAGCAGCCAAGGGCAGTGGGAAGAAGTCCAAACCAGCATCAGCTCCTATTGCATTGTTTTCCTGCGTTCACAGAAACCCTTTCTGGCTTAGGGGGACTGTTCTGACAGACAAAAGAAAGGGAACAACACTGCCGAGACCCCTCGACATGACCTCCCCTGGACTCCATCCTCCTGAGCGGTGTTTCTGACTTGGCAATCAAAACATGTGAAATTTGCTCCCTTTAAAAACCCATGACAAACAGCGTAGCTTTGTGAGACAATTTTCTTAATCTTTCTCAGTTTTGTCCTATTTCAAAACTGCATTTAAAATTGACTGCAGAGCAAAACCCTTTCCTGCTTGTTTGAAGGTATGGAGCAACACACGGAGCTTGTTGCACACTTTGATGATAACGTGTGAAATGAAGCAGCCAGGGGCGCTTGTGAAGGATGTCAGAAAAATCCCCCTGGACTCCAGTAACCTTGACACCTCCATGGCAGCACAGGGCACATGCTGCCAGCGAGAGCTGCACAGAGCTGCAAAATCTGGCACAGTTCTGGTAAAGCATGGGCTATTTGCTTAAGTTTCTGGCATTTACTCCTCAGTGTCTTTAGCAGCTTCAACAAGAATAAAGCGTGTTTTGCGTGCCAAGCAAGTTGGCTGATCTTAGTCACGGCCTTGGTCAAACACAAGGAGCTGCTTGACAAGAAAGAACTGCAACTAAAAACATAAGAAAATGCTACCAGAACTCACAGATTGCAAGTTTAGTGTTATATCTGAAGCCTGACAGTCTTTGGAAACTACCCTCAACATTAGTCTCAGCAGGAGTTTTCAGGCACCAACACTCCTTTCTCTATATCTCTGTTCTCATTTATTTTGAAACTACAGAAATGGTCTGTTTAAAAAAAAAAAAGTGGCAGGTATAAGACTCAGCTCATATGGATAACTCTGGAAAAAGAGATTTTCTTGCCTGAGTCTACTTTCAGGTTTGCTGCTATCAGTTGAGGATTAGTCAGCTAACGTGGCATCTCTGTTGACATACATTTTCTCCTCACAGCTAAAACAGCTTAACTACTTTATACACCAGAATATTCAATGGTTAACCAGACAGTTGCGAAAAAAGAAAAGTATCTTGCACTCATTCATTTAAAATTCTACTGTTAGCACTGAATTGGAATTCACAGACAAATAAATAAGCACCCAAACCCCTCTTGCTGCTAAAATGTGCTCACATGAATAGATTGAATTATGGTTAGATAAATAAATGAACAGAAGAAGGTACTTGGCCAGTCTTGCAAGTGCACAGAATCCATTAAAAATCTTGCATGTTTTCTTCTTTAGCGTATACACATTACAAGGATTAAACAGAAAGGGAAACTTACAGCTTTAGACACACTTTGTGTCTCAGTACCAACTGCAGCACTAGCTTCTCTGTGAGGATTATCAAGGCTACACCCCCATGCAGCTGTCAGTCCCTGGGGCTGTAATTCAGCTATCCTGCTCTCACTCTATCCATCACATTTACACAAATCCCCAAGGTGGACTGCCTTCTAAATGTCTTTACCTTGTGCATTATCCTGGGGCTTAACAATCCAATATTGGTGCAGCCAAGGATAATTACTCTCCATTGATGATAAAACACCCTGAATCCTGTCAGGCATGGCAATTTGCATCTTACAGTGCTGAGGATCAATAGATACAACAAAAGAGTGAAACCTGATTAGATACTGCTGCCTCTCAATGGAAAGGGAAGAGCTGATTGTTTTGCAGGGTTGAAATCCTGGTTAAAAGGGAAATGGAGGTTTCCCATTACAACACCATCCCCAAACCTGCTGTTCACCTATAAACTGGTGAGGGGAGTCTGAGACTTGGGGAGAAAGTAGGTGAACAAACAGTGAGGCCTTACAGACTCCTGGCAATGAAGGAGCAGTGTTTACTTGTGCCAGTGTGCTCGTGCAGTTTCACTGAAACCCAAGAGAATACAGCAGATGCAAACTGTCTGGAGCTCCAAGACTTTCTACTTTTTTCCTGATTTTATAGATTTACTGTATAGAGAGGTCAAGTAACTAGTTCACAATCACACACTGCTTCAATAACATGCCTGGAAGTTGGCTATTGGCTCTTCAAATGAGTCTATGTCTGAAGCATCCTCTAAGAGCGTGGGCCCAGCAAAGAGCTCCTGCCCTGCCGAGGCAGCAGGAATGTCATATATATTTAAAATAAGGGATTGCAGGATTTTTCAACCACAACTAACCAGGTAAGCAGATGTATGAAGATGGAGGTGGAATATAGAATTATCCCAACCCATTCAACAGTCTTCTAACATTAATCTAACACTGAATCTGACTGAAGATAAGAAGAGCAGTGGGTGAATTTTGGTTCCCACATTTAATCTAGAGAGACATCACAAGCTTCCGCCTCTTCAAGTCTTTATTTGGAGGCCAGTAACACGTTGATAGAGAAGCAAGGTTTGGCTGACGGCACTGCTGGGCTGCAGGCAGGGAACGCATTCCCGTTTGGACGGGATTCTCACCGCTGACACTCCCTGGGCTCAGCTGTGCCCATCTCCCACAGCACACCCAGATGAGTGATACTAAAGCTCAGCCCTGGGCTGCAGACCAAGAGCTCCCAGAATGGATGTAGCTAACTGTGTTAAATCTGGATTTTTATTGGGTTTCTGGTGGCAGAGCTGCATAAAGCAGGGACTGCATCTCTCCATGTTCTTCCCAGACTAAAAGAAGTACAGACTTTTATTCTGGGGAAATCAGTGAGGGAAAGGCTGAATTTGGGGGATTCTCTACCATGTGAAGGACATTTAAAAAAGCCTCAAAATACGAATGACACAGAAAACAAAACAACAAGAAAAGAGCTGGGCGCATCTTTTCGGAATGCATGCTCTGAGCCTGATGAAGAAGAACTCAAAGAAAGAGAGCAGGAAAGCAGAGAAAAACTCTTGAGAAACCAGCTGGGAATAGTCTGTTCTTATCAAAACATGTTGCTGACACAGACCTGTCACAGAGCCAACATCTGCTCCCAACTCACAGTCAGTCCGAGGCATGCTGAGCGTCTACTTCACACTCAGACACAGGAACACCAAGAGTTGACTTGGCATGCTGGACATAAATAAGAGCTTCTGAAAGCACCAGTGAGCTCAACGGGAAGGAAACTTGCTCCTTTGATGGAAAAACTTAATTTTGACCTACAGGCAAACTTGCAGATTTTCTCTGCAGAAAGGAGTCTTTTCCAATGTAGGAAATGGGGAAAAAAATAAAATTCTGGACCTGTGACAACTTCTAGTAGTGTCTACTAGTGTCAGATGGGGGGCTGTACAAGGCAACCCTGAAAAACCGAGGCTGGTTAACAATGCAGCATAGGATTAGCACAATGTTACAGTCATAGGGATCTGTTGCTTTCATCCTGATGGCTGCTCAGTCTCGGTTGAGTCAGGTACCCCACATTAACACCTAAAAGTAAATTTAATATTGCTGAGAAGTATCAACCCTGGAGCTTAAATCCTTTGTCTCCTTTGCTTGTGCAATGCAGTAGAAGCTTTCTCACGCTGACCTCCTGTTAACCTGATACCCATCCTACACCGATTACCTTCAAGGCTTTCACTCCCCTTGCCTGCTTCAATCCCCAGCCTTTTTGGACTGTGGGTGAGGATTTGCAGTCTGAGATGCCACCATTACTGAACAAATGGCAACTATCCCACCTAGGGCGAGACACCAAACAACATCCATTGGATTCTCACACGAGCATCCAGTTCCTGGCACTGCCGGTGCCTCTGCAGCAGCACTTGGAATCTCTCCTGCATTGTGGGAACCCATCACTCACCGTGAGGAAAGGGACGATATTACGGCTTTCCATCTGTCAGTACAAAGCGAAATGTAACTTTGTATTGGGCTCTCCACGCTGCACTCAGGCATGGAAGATTTAGAGCTTGCTGCTCTGTACTTGAAATGGGAAATTGGAGTGGAGCTGCTGAGTCATGAGAACAGGGGCCAGCATCACCAGCCATTTCTCCCTGGGGAAAGCCACTAATCCCCTCTGAGGCACCTGGGTGCGATTGATTCCTCAGGATTCCCGCACACTCACACAATCTCAGGCTGTCAGAAGTGCATTGATTTGTTCGCCGGTGGAGAACAGAATGGATATAATGGAGGTGATTTTTAAGGTGATGATTGCTATGGGTGCGTGAAGATAAAACTGTATTAAATAAGCAGCCGTTGCAACTTAAAACTGAGCAGCTCAGCCACCCGCTCCTGCCCTCTGAAAGGGGGATGATAACACTGTCACAGGCACCTACCACAGGTGAGCTGGAGTGTAATGAATTCACAGGGTGTAATAAACCTGGTGGAAACTGCCTGAGAATAGACCTGTGGTAATTACGCATCCTCTTGCAACACAGTGCTCTCGAGGAGGCTGGCCTCATCAAAATGACATTATGTATGGTGGAAGAAAACAGAAGGAGAGCATAAACATAGGGACCTCTTAAACAGCTATGACCAAGTCCTGGACAAGAGCATCCCGTTAAAGGCAATGACGGTGAACCCCTGAAAACAAATGCAAATTAGCAAAACTGCTCGTCAGGGTTTGCCAGGAAAGCTTCTGGTCATCGTTAACTGCTCCACACAATTGGAAGGGAGAGGAAAAGGGTCAGGATAAAGACCTTTTTCCCTATCATTTCATCACATCACTCTTCATATAAGCACCCTGCTGACCAGCCTTCTCCCAGAACTTCTCAGCGATTAGCACCATGCTGTTTCTGACTGTGAATTCGAACAAGAGTAGCACAAAGCTATCAGCAGGAATTTCAGTGATCAGAAACTGCTCAGCCAATTTTCACTATCATTTTTTCAATGTCAAACAAATGCCTATTGTCACCAGGCCTGCTCCTGTGGCATGTTGAGAGCTTCTGCAAATTGCAGAGACCCCTGTCTCTGACTTTAAATCCCCCAAATGTTAGCTCTCACCTTATAGACTAACAGATGAGCAAAGGACAGGGAGCCACGAACCACTGGTGGTAATTCTGGCTATTGATGTGCAGCATAAGGAACCTGGGTACCCTGCACCTGCCTCATCCTTCCCTGCATGCACCATAGGGGTGGAAAATAGGGATGGAAAAGAATGGTATCTTCCCTGCCATGAGGCACAGGGAACACAAGGGGGTTTTAAGATGCAAAGTGTCACACATTGGTGTGATGTCATCATTCAGCTATATGACTCTGGTGGAAGTGGAAAGAGAGGGAGCAGGAGGGCTATGAAGTGTATAAACCTGATTTGGTATCATTAATGTATTCGCTAACTAGCAGAGGTGTCACAGGCCTTACTGGAAGACAAGGGAAAGAGAAATGGATTTGGGTGAATACAGGATATATTTTAGAGCAGCCCCAGCCTGCAGATTTCTTTTCAACACCACATATATTGCATTTTTTTTTCTTAAAGAAGCCATGGTATGGGCCATTGTGTAACAAGAAGAATGGTCAAACACCATTTTAATACGTCTAGCAAGGCAGAGTGCAATACTTATATATATCAGAACAAGCGATGTGCCAAAGTGCCTGATGATAAGGAAGAAATGTGTCCTCGATCAAGAAAAACCAGTTTAATGTGCACACTGGGAGCAGAGTATTACACAGATAGCGCTTTCCCCTGGCCATGTGAATTTAAGGAACCCCTGCTGGTAACTGAGATTCCTTGCAGACAATCAGACCAGAAGCAAAACGTTATAAATTCTTAAGGTACTGTACAATGTGAGATACATCCTCATGTGTTATAAAAAAACCCGAGAAGGGAAAGGCACCATGTAAGCATCTGAACTCCCATACAACAAATGCCATTTCAAGCATCATTTATTATGCTGCCTTTCACAGACTTTTACAGTCCTCAATATGGTTAGCAATTCCAGCTGACTCGTAAAGTGGTTTTAAAATTCATCACTGAAAAGAATGTTTATCTCTGGGTTTTCTCCAGTTCGGGAGTAAAATTAGACTCTTAAAACCTGAGGATGGTGTGTCTTTAATTTTGTTTAGAACAGAAAATAACTGCAATATGAAAGGTTTAATGAGGTTAGAAATCTAAAAGGAAATGGAGTGGGAATAGATTATCAAGAGAAATAAAGCCAACCGCTGGAGAGTACACTAATATTAAATATTAGGTTTCTAAACCAAATATATATAATCCATTTAGGGACTTAATGGTGGTTCTCAGAAGCACATTTATCTACAGCTTATGGTTCAACAACCAATATTATAACTCCATTTGTCATTGTTAGGCGAGGGGAATGGATGTCAGGGAGGAGAGGGTCAGCAGATGAGGAGGAGACTCAACCACCACACGCTGCAGACGGCACCTGGAGGGAAGAGCTCACCTGAAGGGCTGGGCACTGCTCTGAAAATGTGTCCTTGTGAAAATCCTCTTTTTTGTTCGGTTTTGTTTTGGAGTTTTGTTGTTGTTGTTGTTTTCCACTTGAAGAACAAAGGCAAAGATCCAAGCAGAGATTTGCCTTAAATTAGGCTTTACCCCCATTTTTCATTCAGCAAGCTCCTTACATGTGTGCCTAACTAAATGTGGGATTACGCACTTGATTAAAATTAGCGACATGCTCAAAGTACTTGACGAATTGGGTCATTAGATACCTAAGTCAATATGAGATAAGGAGCTCTGGAAATCAAGACAAATTAAAAACTCAAAAATGGATTTTGGTTCTTAGCTTTTGGCACCTACATTAACAGATTTACAGTATAGGCAAAGATTTAACTAAACCTCTTCATGTTACAGCCTAAAATGAAACCCCTGCTTTGGAAACACCTGCTCTCTTTCTGGCTCTGCCTGGAACACCAAGGCAGAAAGGTGAGTAGCTGCAGGACAGCTCTGCCCTCTACAACTCCACTCATCTTCAAGTAGCCCCTGAAGCTGCAGAAAAAACTTCCAGCATTAAGAGACTAAGAGATGGAATATTTATGGGAAAAAAATTGGAAGGACACACAGGTTTCCACACTTCTATTTTTAGAAAAAGCCAAAGAGCCCTGTTGGAGATACCTTACCTTACAAAAACCTTATCACTTTTACCAGGGCTGCCCAGTTAACCCCTCTGTACCACCATAAGAACAGGATGAGGTTCCTGCACAGAGGTATTTTTTTCAGTTATACAAAACAGTTGGATCAAACATTACAAGCACACAGATCTTTCCTCTGCAGTGGCCTTTTTGTGAGGGCTGTGTGCCAGAAAGCTTGTCATTTTGCCCCAGTTCCATCTGCTGGCCAAACACCAGCCAGCCTCTCCCTCCCTTCACATCCTGCCTTGCTGCATCCCATCAATGAAGGAGGCTGATGTTCCATTTCACACTTGGGATCACTGTGTTATTTTGGTTATTCATTGTGTTTTCCCTGTCTTTTCCTTTCTGAAAGGACGCCTGCTGTCAGGGACCCACCACTTCCAAGCAGGCGCTCAGCCTGCCAGCTCCAGGCTTCTGGATGCAGCCAGCAGCTTGCTGAGGACTCCCAGGCGTGCTTCCTTTCTGTTTTTGCCGGAGAGGAGGGAAGCTGAGCTGGGAAGATGACACAGTAGGAAACAGAAGTGTGCTCCCTTCTTGTGAAAGTCTCCAAATCTGCTCCCTCTCCAGCCCCAAAGTACTTCTTGGGCCAATTCTTGATTGACTAAAATCTTGAAATGTCACCAAGAAGCAGAGCAAGCCAGTCCAATGTGCTTGTTTGAAGTGGTCACAATGAAGTAAAACATACTCCACTACAAGTAATGCTTGGCTACTCCCAGCACAAATGCTTTTTGCTATCAATGAAATTTTGAGGAAACTCAGGGACTTCAGTCAGCACCATATGTTGGCTATCTCTCTACTCCTAGGCTGGGTATTAGTGGATTTTTATTACTAACACCATCAATAACAGCAACTGAATTAGCTGTAACAGTCACAAATCCATCCTCTGAGTGGTATGACCAAATTCTTTCACATAATTTGCCTGAGTGACAGAAAAATATGTTGCTAGTGTAAAACAAGTCTGGAGACTTAAACTGCTTTAGTTCTGCAAAAACCAAAACAAAGAGCAGAGTTTTTTCTCGACTTCAGAGGGCTTTCAATCAAGACCTTACTTCAGAAAAGTGCTGAATATTGATGTTTAACTTGAAGTCCATTTTGCTGAATGAAACCTGTAAACTTTTTTTTTACAGCAAACACAAGGAAGCCATTTTTCCACATGACATGTCATTAAATTGTGGAATTCACTACCACAGGATGTTGCAGAGGCCAAAAATATAAATGAGTTCAAAAAAGGATTAGACAAATTCACGGGGGATAAGTCCACCAGTGGCAATTAACCACAATGGTCTGGATACGACCTCTGGCTCAGGAAGCTCCTCAAGCGCCGACTGCCAGAGGCAGGGAAGGTTCACCCCATACAATCCTGCTTCTTAGATTCCCTCCTGAGCATCTCCTGGTGACCACGGATGGAACGGGGATTTCTGTGCTAGACAAATGGTTCCTACACAGTAATTTCGCTGATCTTCGTAACGTTTGGATCTGAGCAAAGCTCTCCACTGTGTTGCAAAACAGGGAATTTGGTCATATGCAGAACGCCACTATTCTTTTTTCACATCTTGAAAAGTTTTCCACGATTCTCAAAGAAACCCAGGCTTTACTGAAAATTTAAGTGACAAACTATCTAGCAGTTCTCACCATCTCCATTTAAAAAGCAGATCCAAAGAAAATATAACAAGAAATGGTTTCTTCCTTTTGGTATCATGCAGCTGTACTAGTATTATTTTATTTTTTGATCAAATTCTGGTGAAACAGCTGAACATACTCAGCAGAGTTTCTTGACTCATATTCCTTTAAGTAACTTAAACAACACTGTATCCAAATGTCTTGCAAATGTAGAATTATTATGTCATTTTATGCAGGAGGAATTTGCTTCAATGGGATGCAGACATACAGGGGCATAACTCTTGAGGTCTACAGCTCCTTCTCACACTTATTTACAGTGCAATTCTTAAGTCCTGTGATTGTTGGTGCTTTTCTTGAAGCCCATCTCTATGTGTAATACTGTGAGAATCTTGGTGTTCGATGAAATAGAAAATGATACATTTCTAGCACTGTGAAGCTTAAAAATGTGATCTAAATGCATTCCCTCATCCCCCAAAGGCTGGGGTAAGGCAGAGAAAAAGACCTAATTTAAAACCCAAGACCTCCTCCTTAAAAACAAAACATTTTTGAGACCCTTGGTATTTGATGATGTAAATCAAATCTATTTACTAGATACAACTGAGTCCCAGATTGCAAGCACCTAGATGTAGCTTTAATTTCTCATTCTGTGAGCCCCAAAATAGAACCATTTCTTCATCACATTCCTTATTCTCCTATCTCACAGATTTGGAATTAACCTGTTTGAGATTGTCACAAGACATAACAAAAACATAATGAACCAAAATCCTTGGTAAGCCATTAGCTGGAGCTAATGAAATAGCCTAATTCACAATAACATCCCATCTATGTACAAATTTCCACTGGTATAGAAAACAATTTTTCTAACGTGTAGCAAAACTTACAGCAGCTGTTTCAAATTCAACTTGATTTAAGCTTAGACATATTTAAATTAAGATAGATCTATTAATCCTGGTTTAAGAAGAAAGAAGAATGTCCATGTTGAGTTTTGCATAGTGGAAGCTCAATGATTTAAGTCATGTCCTTAGTTACTAAGTACACAATTATACTTAGTATACTTAGTATAATTGTGAATACAAACAATGTCTAGGTCAGGATGGTTTTTACTTAGCACTTGCAAAGTAGTTATTAGAAAATACTTTTCTTAAAAAATGTATTGATTTGTGCCTTTCTCATTACCTTCTGCTGTACAAAGACTCCAAAATACGTTTTTAATGATATGTGTATGTCTCTAATGAGATGTTATCTACTGTATGTCTAACACAAGAAATTTCTGCAGCAGAAAGCTTTTTACTTAAGTAAAAATATTTTCTTCTTTTAAGAAGATCATCTGATGATCCTTCATGGATGTGGAATTTTATGGATTCTGTAAGTCCTTAAGACCCTGCTGGACAATGCATGACTAGGTGTCTAGCAGAAAATCAACAAGATTTACAGAACAAACAGACCCCCAAAGCTCCCCAGCCAGTGTTTACCTTCCTTTATAAATCACACAAAAGTATGTAAGCCTATTTTTTTTCCTCCTTTATAAAGCACCATCTACAGACAACACAAACATTTGTTCCTTTCAGTTTCCATTAGTCATAGATTTTGCAAAATTAAAGAAAAGGAATATGCAGAACCTTAGTGTTGAAGTAATTCTGAAGACAGGCATCAAGATATATGCTAACACAGCAGCGAGTTCCATGCCATCAGCATATTCTTTGAGTAGATCTAAATTATTTTTCAGTGCTGTTTTATTCAATTTGTTGTATCAGACTTAGTTGTTTTCAGGTCAGATACCAGCAGCCATTTAGTAACTGAACACCTCTTTAATTTCAATCAGAACTATGCTAATGCAGTTCTAGCCCTTTTAATTTGTGTTGTCTCTCCCTAATTTGCTTTTAGTCTTTTAGTCCCACCACAAGTCTGTAAGCGACCACATTGTTTCTTCTCATCCCCATCAGTTGGCAACATACTGCAAATTGTGGCAAGTTACTCACCCGGAGCCCAGAAACATCTGAAATCCGTGTGGTGACCCCAGCAAAAATCCAAGCAGTGGAAGTGATCCTCACTTCCAAACTTTTCCCTCTCATCTACTCATTTTTCTTATCCCCTCATCAATATCTCCTTCTTATTTTGAGGTGATGGGAGGACAGAATGAGGATTCTTTGGTGATTTTTTAGGAAAGGTTTTGTTTCCAACCTATAGCAGCTTCTATTAGGAGGGAAACAAAGAGAACGAGCAGATCCTGTTGTGGTGACGTAAAGCCTAAGAGATATTTCAGGGTCACGAGCTATCTTATATAGACAACATCTGGCAAAATCATCCATCAGCAGTATGGATACCAGCCCCAGGAAATACTGGTACACATGGCCAAAAAAAAAAAAAAAAAAGCCAAACAGTATTCAGGGTTTTATTTTTAAAAAGCCTTTTTTTGTCAAGAAGAAAAAAGTGAGATATCCAGAAAGAGCAGCGGAGACTCGCCGGCGCAGGCAGTGATAGATGAGGACTTTTGCTCACTCTCAGATGCATGGAAGAGAATAGTTTTTGTGTTAAGAGTTCATTACAGCTTCAGCCCTCCTACTGCACTGTTTCCTCTGAAATCAGGGGCAAGATTAAATCTGTTGTAGCGGGGCGCTCCGTAATGGCTCTGACAGACGTTGTTTTTCCTCGGCCTCACATCTGGGAGTTAACCAGCAGAGCACTTGAAACCAACCAGGCCAGCTCTTTAGTTGAGTTTCGTGTCTAATCAGCCAGGAAGGCTGAGGCCTCAGGTCACACATGGAAATCACTAGAGCTATTTAAGTCGCCAGAGGTTATTAATAAATCTCCCACTATTTCCTTAAGTAAATAATTGGAGGCCCATCTTTCAAACAAGTTATGTCTGGCCATGTTATGGTACCAATTTTATCCTTCCTTTTTTCCCCTCACCAAGCAGGAAGAACAAATCTCTGGTGACAACAATGGCAAAACTGTGAATTATAAACATCCATGTGTCTCTCATTTGAATGCCTCCTCGAGTTTCCTTGACAGCTGGGGGAGAGAGAGGCTCTTCGTCTTTCCACCAGGGCCCGAGCCACCGAAACCGCTCCTGCGCCAGCAGAGGCTTTGGGGGAAAGCCGCTCAACCCGGCTGCCGGGTGAAATGCAAGCCACGCTCTCTCCATTAGGTGCTGTTAGGTAGCCAAGTTCAGGTCCTTCTGAGCTGCCATGAGGGAAATGAGGGGAAAAAGCCTGACCGTGAAACATGGCTGAAGCCAAGGCTCGGGGGGTTCAGGAACGGAAGAGAAGTGCTGAGGGAGAGATGGGCTTTGTGATGCCGCATCCTTCCTTCAAGTCACGCACAGGCGCAGGGCTTAACCGAGTGCAGGGGACCACAGCCAGCACTGACACACAGGTCCTGGGAGATCCACAGCAACTTATCCCGAGCCAAATTAACCCCCAGCCACAAATAACAAGTCCTGGCTTACCAGAGACCCCAGTCTCTCCTGCATATGTTACTCTTTCAACTTTGGAAATAACGGGCGGCTTTGTTTCCCCTGTCACTGCACTACCTAAGGTAGATTTGCACGTGCTTGCACACGGAGAAATCGGTACCAGCCCTGGCCGAAGCTGCATGGGGGTGGCAGCACTCGGCTGATGCCAACCGTGGGGAAGCCGGGCTAAGTACTCAGAGGCTTCCGTGTTGCCCCCAGCTGCAAGGACACACCTGGCAGCAGGATGGTTCACAGTCCTCCTGCTTACCCCAGCCCAAAAAGGCAAATTCAACTGGAAATGGCTCCTGCCCCTGGGTACTCCAAGCCACTGCACTGGGCTCCTTGCAGCCTCAGAGATATTTATGGCAGCTGTGATAACCCCAACGCATCTTCCAGCTGCCAGATCACTTCCACTGCTGCACTGAGTTACAATCTGTCTTTGTTTGAACTTCTTTCAAACTGATGCAAAGCCTCAGACATTAAGGAACACAGAACGGGTGCTTTAAATGCAGCAAAGGTCTATGTGCAAAGATCTATCTTTGGCATGTACGTCTACACAGATACATTCATTTCTTTACAGCAAATCATCTAAAGTTTGCCTCTAAACAATGAATGCTGGCTCCATCCTTCAAATCATGTCAGCAAAGCACAGGTTAATAACAATTATAACCTTCACACATATGGGAATATTTTTAATTTGCATTGAAGACCTTTTTATCCTTGTTTTTCAGAAAATGGAGGATCTGCTCCCTCTCATGACAACACACTGTCTTTTATTTGTGATCTAAAATATTGTCTTACTTCAATCACATTTTCTTTCTCTAACTCTTGCAAAGATTAATGCCTTGAACCTAAAAACAAGTCTTCCAGAAGGAGGATTCTCCTCCTCACACGATTGCTTTGTGGCATCTCTAACAGGGGTTATCGACTTAATTACAACTTTAGGTCTGAATCTCCCAACAGAAAGTGAATTTGAGCTGTGACTACATAACTGCTGCAGCCAAACAGTGTCTTTCAAGAGAGAGGTACTCAGGTGTAATCCTCCCAAGCCTGTGAACAGGAAAAAAGCAGCCCTCCCTCTCTGGGGTGCACTCAGGCCGCAGGAGATGTGGACCACGGCTGGACCCAAGGAGTCCCAAGACAGGCTGATAGATATCTCAGGCTACCAGCAGCAAAGCTTTGTTCAAAAAGCAACATATCGAGCCTGTGTGCGTATGAACATGTGGGTGGGGGAGGATGGGGGAGAGGTGGAGGTAGAGTCGCGCTCTGGCACCCGGGCTGTCGCCCAGGCATCACTGATGTGGGCACTGGAGGGAGTTGCTTGCCAATCCTTCTGGCAGAAGAAAAATCGCTACAGATGGCAACTGCCAGCAGGGAACGAACAGCAAAAACAGAGGAATTCATGACAGAAATTACGGAGAGAAAGAGAAAAAAGCATTTCCTATGTACTCGTTTCATCTTTTCAGTTAAAGGAAAACCTGTTATCAAGAGCTCAAATGAACAGCTCCGCTAAACCCGAGGGTGGAAATCACTGTAGGGCCATCAGAGCCAGCGCAGCTCCTGCAATTAAAAATCCACCGCGCAGTGAGCTTGCATGGGTAATATGCATGTTTGCTTCTGAAGGTTTGGGTGTGCTAAATGAGAGACATTATTTATGCACATGCATATTTTGTGTCTGTGGCTCAAGAACTAGGCTGCAGACAAGAAAAATCTGTGGAATTTGCACATCTTTCCTTTCCGTGTGACAGAAGGTGCCAGAAGAAGATGAAGATATTTGCTGCCCTACCCACTTAAGAGAGCAAAAGTAGGGAGCGGGAAAGGAAAAAAAAATTCAGCAGGCAAGAACACTTAAAATGAGTTACTATGTCTGGTCACTCAATCCTTTAAGCCCTGCCAACACTTTTCTGTGATTAGTTAGTAAATCTGACAAGGCTTGCGTTTGTTCACAGCTTATTGACAGAATGGTATTGATAAAGCAATATCCAAGCCTGGGGAAAGAAAGCCCACAATCTCATTTTACTTTCTCAAGTCTTTATTGCACAAAGGTGTTTTTCCTGGATGAATTCATTTTCCTGAAACTAAAGTTTGAATTTTCTGAGAGCGCAGCTCTTATATCATTGCTTAATAATTATTTATCGACTGGGTAGACATTAAACATGGGAAAGGAAAAACATGTCACACAAATGTATTTGTGCAGATTTCTGACTTGATGATGTGGGGCCATTGTTTTGGAGTTCATGAGAGACAGAGTAACAGTAGCTGTGGGGTTTATAATTTTTCCATCCCCTTGAGATACCCTGTGCTTGCCTGTTCCCCATGCTCCTACTCATCCCAAGCTTCTTCCCAGAACTCGCCTCCTGCTCCCACGGAGGTTTGTGGCAGGGCCATCACGTCCTGGAGGAGATGCTGATGGGCTCCCTTGAGGACCCATTAGTGCCGCTCATAAATTAGCCAGATGGGGTTCGCCCTGACTGAGCTGCAGCGGGTTGGGTCTGGGGGGGAACCCTGGGCTCCCACCCCATGCAGAGGGAACTAACTCTTTCAGTGATTAGGAGCACTGTGATGTGAAAAAGTAGGAAGGGACGGGATTAAAACCAGAGATGATTTCGTGTTAAAGCCACATATATTACTGAAGCCTAATTGCAACATTTCACATCCAGTTGAATTTTATGAGCTTGATGACTCCAGAGTGTCAATAAAGAAGTGGCAGTGTGGGATTGTTCAATGATTTCCAACCAAAAGGAAGGGTAATGGGTTCAGTAACAACCTCTGGATACGGACGCCAGTAGACAGCAAGCAGTGGTGCAACAGCTTTGCTTCAAGAGGTCAGAGAAGGTGCCAAATGCTTATTTCTGCATGCTCCTGCCTGAGACTGCACAGTTTAAAGAGATCTAACGATCACTGCTGAAGCTGGCAGTTGACAGAAACTGTTGAAAAAATCCTATTTGTTGGTGTTTCATTTACTATTTCTCTTTCTCTCTTCTGTGGGTAGTAGAAATTGGTGGATATAAGGCAGCGAAGAAGTGGAACATCATCACCAAAACACAGAGTGGCAGGGAAAATCTCTTTATCATTTAAGTTAAACCATCATCACATACAAATGATTCATATCTCAAAAGCCTATCTAGGCTTTCCTGGCATTACAAATCCAGAAAGTCCTCTGGGCTCTTCTGCAATTGCTATTGATTATGACTTTAAAACCAAAAAAAAGTTCTCCTCTACAACAATAAAAAAATCACTTGTTCTAAACACAAAATAAAGCCTTTTTCAAAAATGGGCTGAGAAAAGGTACCAACACATCCTCAAAGCTATTTTTGCTATTGCAGGCATGCTCATATTGTTTTCTAAAATTTATGAAGAAAAAAGTAAGTGGGAGATGTTATAAGTAGCTGAAAAATAGGCTGTGCTAGTAAGAGTCTAATGAAGTACATAGACTTTAAGGGGTAACATGTTTATTACTAGTAATCTAAAACAACATTGTTCCTTTATTATGCAATACTTATAAAAAATAAAATCAATTTATTTTGCCATAGGGAAAGATGTCTCATGAGAGTGTAGATGACATCAAAGAGATTGTTCACAGAACCTGGAACCAGAACACCCTGAGGTCCAAGCCTCATGTTCTTGTGGCTGCATTCTTCACCTGGCAGAGTGCATCCTAACAACTCCCTGTTCACCCACGTTGTATTACTAAGGCAAGTGGCAAGACCCTACAGATGTTACACGTGTTTTGAAAGGATTAGTTCATGTACTAACAACCTTCTGAAAAAACAGAGGCATTCCTACAGCTGGATTACCCTGGGCTTATGCAACTCCAGCAGTGAAACTGGGGAAAGGAGCCACCTCTGAGGGCAATTCACAGAAACAATTTGAGATGTTCATAATGAGCGCTGTGATGTGGCAGGGCTCAGCACAGCTCTCCCTCACCAGGTCTTACTCCCCTGGGGACAGATCCCTTCGGGCTGCCTGCTGAGAATCACTGACACTGTCTGAGGAGAAGCTCTGCTCAGTGTCTTTCAGGAGAGGGGTCACAGCTCAGCCATGTAGGTCCTTACTAGTGTTCTTACTAACACAACACTGGTGAGAAGCCACAGCTCTTGCTTAAGCCAAGTGGGGTGGCAGTCTCACAATCCTCATTTTGACTGCAAACAAAGAGCCTGGTCTCTGTGGTAAGGATCTGGGGATGACTTATTGTTAGAGCTGGATGTTGGAAATTACTGCTGTGGCAACACTTTGTTCTGCATTGAATGCCATTTCATAACATAACCATCTCGACTCCACCGCAAACATGGATGATGCTCCATTCGGGGCAGCTTTTAACAGTTTGTCAAATGATGTTTTACAACTGAGTTACCTCCAGTCTAGCCTGCTGTTTCATGCACTGTTGGGTTGGACAGAAGGAAAGAGAAAAAAGAAAAATAAAGCTGGTATGTAAACAGAACATAGCAGCACAGTGGCACTAAAACCAGTGCAGGCCTCCTCCATTGCGACCACTTCTGAACAATTTAAATCAGAATCTCCTCACTACAAGCTTTTCAAAATACCTCCAGAATTGAGAAACAGACTTTTCCTGAAGCAATTCACCATTCTGGTACAAGAATGGTGTCCTCATCAATAGTCCTGCTTTATAGAAAGTTCCAGAATTGCAGATTTTTGCAAGTGGGAAGTCTGGTTTCATCAAAGACTTGCCATAAGGCTCTGGACATAAATTTCAAAATTACAATTTCTAAGAAGAAAAAAAGGCAAAGTAATTCCCTATGTCTCTGAATTTCTGGATATGCTTCTCGAAATGCCTCTGGCTCAACTTTCAGAGATGCTGAGCATTTGCAAATGCTCCTACAGTCATAGCAGTATTGAGTGCTCAACAACTTTTGCACTGACTATTTCAGGGGATAGCTCTTGAAAATCCATCTCTGAGCCTCCCTTGTGTCATCTCTTTCATGGCAACGCTCATACAGGTCAAATCAGAAACCTGAGGTTCACTACACCATTAATACCTAAGCAACACATTGCAATTGCAGATTGGAAGAAGAATGAGTTACAAACCCTTAACTGCTAAACAGTGTCAGGCTTCCACTGCTCCACTGCTTCCTGCAGGAGCAAACCCATCCCCATGCATGGTCTACAGTCACAAATCTTCCCGCAGGCCCGTGGCTGTGGTGTGGTTTGGTGGAGTGGCAGTGAGGTGAGATGTGTGCAGATGGTGGGAGTAAGGAGAGACCAAGAGCGTTGAGGCTCCGTTGGTCTACTCTTTGTTTATGTTCAGGCCACCTAATGCTGTTCTGGCTGCAAAGGAGAATGTAACATGAGTACAAATAGAGTTTCTGTTCTGTGTTATCTCACAGGGCCACAGTAGGTCTGAATGACCTTTAGTTGAAGCAAGAAGCAGGCTTTGCATGCAAAAGAGCTGTCTGTGTGACCGTGAGAGCTATTAGAGTCTGGAATGATTTCCTAAGGGGGACTGAAGAAGCTGTCATTTGGTACACTTAAGGCTGAATTGGACAAGAACTTGAAAATATATTTAAATAGAAAATACTATCTTGTCAGCAGAGTGGATGAAGTGACCTAACATATGTTCTTCAACTCTAATTTCTATGAATACTCTCAGCTCAGACTTTGTGTATGCTGGAAAGGATCTACCAAGAAAGCTTTTGTTGAAGATGGAGACCCAGCTTCTGCTGACCAGAGAATGCTAGTTTCCTAAAAAAAAGACCAAGTTGAACCAATGGTGGGATTTCTTATTGACAAAGTTTTATCTATGATGGTGTTTGGCTTTCCATTTTTATTTAATCTTCTATCTTTCCCTGTATTCTTTGTTGATGCAACTGTGCATTCTCAAAACTCGAGCAGTCTAATGCCCAGCTGGGCTGTACCTACACACCAGACCAAACAGACATGGGCAGTCCACACACGCTACCACAAATCAGACCTAATCACAAAATCTGCCAGGTCACTGCCATTATACAAACAACTACAAGCTCTGCTTATAACAATAAATATTCACTAACTGGTAACATGATTACCCAAACTGCTGGGAGGAGGAGGGCTGCAAAGGGGAGAAACGTGGCCCTTTCATTTTCACTGTTTCTCTGAAGCCATGACATATCTATGCAGAACACATTTTCCTACCACATGTGTTGATCTAGAACTAAGCAGGAGATGGATGCTGAAGAGAGCCATTTTCATCATCCCTGGAGAGATTTGTAAAATGAGAGGGTTTTTTTATTCCCCTCTCTCTGAAAGAGGCATTGGCTCCTTTCCACTGCCAATTTCACCATGGCTGCACACGACTAAACATCCATTCTGACACTAATGCGGAGTGGTGCTCTCCACTAGCCAGGGTCAGCCAGCTCTCCTGCCTGACTGGCCAAGTGATTGTAAAATCATTAATGGTATATTTTACACCCTATATTTCTTAAAAAACATAATTACTAGGGAAATTATTCTTCTTTTAGTCCAGGATTTTTTTATTTTTTTCTGAAGACACATGTGCTCACTCTCTCAAACAGTCAAAATGAGGTCAGAAACTTGAACATATGTGGCTGTGTGTGCTTTCTCCTCCAACCAGAAATGACAAAGCAGAGTTTGGCAAGGCAATAAAGGAATGGCCACAAATCAGCCAGGATTATCTGACTTCCTTTAAGAAAGCCATAAATTGTTTACAGCAGCACTGGTCTTTAATGGCAGAATGGGGGGTGATGGAGGGGAAAGCTTTAATCTAACAATTTCAACACATTGCCAAAGTCCTTTCCTGTAGTTTACAATAAAAGAACCTCCAAAGCATCTAACTTATGTTGCCTGGACTTTTTATTTTCAGGGAAAAGATCCTTCCCATGCTCCCTCCTCCTTCAATACAGAAATAGACTGGAGTGTAATAAGGTTAAGTTTTAAAGCATTAAGCATTTGAGAAAAAATGCTTGCAAAGGTTTTAGCACCAGAAAACCTCTAGAGAAACTGGACAGAGCCTTGGATAATACACAGCAGACTCCTCCAAGCTTAATGCACTGGGAATTGGAAGTGCATTAGGATTTTGGCTGCAGCTGGGCTTTTTACGGCCACTGGATTCTCGGCACCACTGCCGCTCATAATACACAGGTGAGGGCACATGGAGACAGACAGTTTGCTGTGACTGCTACTCACTGTACCCTGCAAAACAGTTCCAAACAGGAAAAAGCAGCAGCTAAAAAAACCCACTCTGGAAACAGAGCAAATTGGCACAATTCATATATAAGAATTTCCAACACCCAATCCTCCTTCCCCGTCCAGTGTAACTCTACATTCAAAGTTGCTTGGTTTTATCCTTTTGTTTTTGTTATCCTAGAGGGCAATTGTGAAATTCAGAGCCATCACTGGCATTTGGACAATGAATATTTGCAAAGTTTGAGGGCGCCCATGGTGAGATTTTTAGAGATAGGGTTTGTGCCTCCTGTGTTCCTCGGCATGTTTTGCCCATCAGGGCCATTTCCCATCAACAACACCAACAGCACAGGCACCTCCACTGCCTGCAATGGAAACCCCCCAGTGCTTTTCCTGCAGCTCCTCTGAACATTGGGGTTGTCCCTGCTGCTGCACTGCACTCCTTAGGTCACACACCACTTTTGGAAAATGTATTTCTACTGCAAGAATGATGGAACTAAACACGGCACAGCTCACAGGGCTTGAGGAGTTTGTCAACAGAAAATATCCATCCCAGACTACTAGCTTCTGAGAACTGGAAAGTTTCCAGGTCTATTTATCTCACCACTTTATAGAAGCTCTTTCCTTCTTCCTCTTGATATTTCAGAAATTTATTTGCCTCCCATTATAAAAATAAATACAAGTGCTCTCCCTCCCCAATGCCCAAACAGTAATTAGTTATAATGATTATTATTTATGTTGTGGCAGTGCCTTGGAGCCCCAGAGATAGACTAGGACCTGATATGGTTATGTGTTTATAATCCCTCCTCTACATGCTACTTAACAGCATATTGCTCAAAATCCAGTAAAAGCAAATTCTTCAAGACTGCCAGCAGTTTCCCCAAAGCTTTAGATAAAAATCCCAAGAAGTTGAGTGGTTCCCCATCCTGCAAACTCCAGCTCTAGCAAGTCAGTCATCCACACTGAATTTTCTGTTTCTTTGTCTGAAAACAAACTCACAAGGCTGAAGTACAAAAAGGCAAATGTGCAGTGTTTCAAGGGCAAGAGGGAAACCATTCCTATCTTGAAAAGCTTTTCTTTAATAATTAAGGCTGAATAATTACTTGTATTTTCCCACACACTGATGCGAAAGTTATAGGAAGGAAGGAAACACAGGAAGATCGGGGCAGCACAGAAGGATAGGACAAAGTACTTTTATGGATAATTGCCATGTAACTCTCTATTTTGTTTCTGGTGCCTAGATATTATTGAGTAAAACTAATTAGAAATGCAATAGATAAATGTACTCAGAATTCTTCATATCCTCTGAGTGGCTCCAATACCACCCATCAGGGACTCTGCCTTTGCTGGGTAGGCAAATGATTTTCTCATAAAAAGCTGGACGACTCTTATCATGGCTCATTTTCTCCTTTAACCTATACTATTACTGCTCCTCCTCCTCCAAAGTGAAATAGAACACCCAGCAGTGTTGTAATGATTCCTTAACTATAGATGCAAGTAAAAAGCAAACCTCCCCCCAGCCCCTCAGCACAGAAGGCAGGATGAGCACAGTTAGTTAGCCCTGTCTCTAATTAACGCATTTTGCTTTTTCTGCCAGGTGTGGTCCCCATTTCTGACTCCCTGGTTTCCCTCCCCAACAATTTATTCTTCAAAGGCAGAAGCAAGGGATGGAAACACAACCTGCAAAATACAAATAATGAAGCAAATCAGTGTTGTTGTTTTTTTTCTTGCTGCTCAAGAACTTTGAAGACGTTTGGGGAAAAAAAAACAACCAACAACAAAAAACCCCAACCAAAACAAAAACCTTTCCACTAAGTAATTGAGTCTGCACTCTTGTATCAGACATTCAATGCTAATTTGGAGTCCTGTCTTATCGCATTACAGACAAACACAAGGCCCCTTACATCAAGTGCAACAAAATAGCTACACTCGGCATTATTAATGAAGTAGATGGATTAATTTCCTATTTATGAGAAGCTAACCAACTGGCTAGCTTGCTGACAGCACTATTAATGATCCTTAATGCCCCACAGGCGGTAATGGGTCCCGCTGGGAGATCTAGGAGCGCTGCAATTTGTATTGAGGATTTAAAAAAACAAAAAAAAAAAAAAGGAAAAACAAAAGATCCCTCCTGGGAGCAGGCCGTTGATCAGCGGGCGCCCCCGGGGAAAACAGCAACCAAAAAAAAAAAAAAAAGAGCCCTCCTGGGAGCAGGCAGTTGATCAGCGGGCGCCCCAGCGGAACACAGCAGACAAATAATAAATGACAGCCTTGCGATTAAATCAAACCTTCTACTTTAAGTGTTAAAGTGTCTGACTGTCACTAACAATCTAGTGGTTGTTAAAGCCTCCCGGGGCCTCCAGGAACAGACGCAGTGAGCTGGAAGGTAAAAGGGGGGGTGAGCAGCAGTGGCAGCAGCGGGAGCCTTGCTGTCTTGAGAAGGGAAGCTGCAGAAGGCAGGAATTTAGACAAACGCTAAACTCTGGCTCTGCTTTTTGAGGTACCCTGGACCCATGGCACAGGACCCCAAAAAGTCTGCATTAGAATGGAAAGATTTTACCTGGGAACAAAACAGACTAAAGCCTCTTCCCTGATCCCGACTCTCCAGCCCTGCAAACCTTCTTACAGTGGATTTCACAGCTCAGAGTGAGCGGGACTCCCCAATGTAAGATCATGTCTGGGGTAAATGAACAATCTTGGCTGCTGCTATCTAGGAATTTCAGTTTCCATTCATATGTCTGTGTATTCAGGATTGAAACCAGAGGGCTGTGTTTCTAGATTCAAAAGGGACAGGTCGAGGTGTGAACAGAAGTCCTGGAGGCAACATGGATTTCATTCACTTAATCTTCTCGATAAATGCAGCCATACACACTCTGTCTTCCTTATATTTAGTTTCCTTGCTGCCCTAGACTGAGCACATCCTGGGGCTGGGTGACAGCTTGGAGAAATCCCAATGCTTTCTCTTCGGGAGATCAGTGCTCAGAGATAGAGATGAAACGGGCAAGTAGGTGAGATGAAAATAAGCACTGAAATGGTCCTTTGCCTGTCACCCTCTATCAAAACACCAAAGCAAGAGCCGAGGCTTAATGAGTTAAGGAGGCACAAAGCCAACATTTTGTTCCGATTGGGAAAATCCTCTCTCCTTTGTCTTCTCTCTCCATGCCGTGACCAAGTGTACACTTCTGGCTTGTTAGGTCTCCTCCCACTCTGTTTTAAAGTCCTGATGCTACATATAACCGAGGTGAACAATGTGAAGGTTTCAAACAAGGTTAATATATCTTTAAAAAAACATTAAGAAAATCAAGGGGAGTTGGATGTTGTGTAATAAAAATACATTCTTATCATACACTCGGGTGTCAAATTCACTCAAGTGTCTCCTAACGGCAATGCCCAGACCAGAGCATGACAAATCCTTGTATCTTGCAGGACAAACCAATACTATTAAACTGCTGGTAAGATTCCTGTCCTTGAGGACTGCAGGTATCATCTGCAGATCTTCTTAAAACAAAAAGCTCTAGCAAACAGCAAACCAGCTTGGTACAGAAGGGATGCATTTCTAAAACCACATGCAGTATTTTACATACAAAAATACCCCAAAACCCAAAACCAAAAGTAGAAAAGTTTTTCAAATAATAGTTCTTATAATGAGAAAGACCAAAAGTGGAAAAGAGAAAGCTGTAAGGACAAGAGTTTCAATGTATCCTGTATTTTTGTTAAAAAGAAAATAAACCTTAGTCCCAATTACATGCTCATGAGTTAGTTGCTGGATAGTCACCTTCAGAAATTCTATACAACTATCACAGTGAAATTCAACTTCACTTTCCTCTTCAGAAGTCAGAGTTACATCAGTACAAAATCAGCACCCACAAAATCAGAATTCACACTGGGCATGTGCACGCTCATACCTACCTACCTAATTTTGGAAGCACGCACACTGAACACATATCCTATCTATACTACTTAAATGAAAGTATTTTAGTACATGGACAAAATCATTCAAAGCAGCACCCCTGAGCTACCAGCCGTGCCCATCTGCAACGGGCAGAGCGTTATGGCAAGCCCTGGTACAAAGCAGCTCCAGCAAACGTGGTGTGTGATGCCTGCTCTGAGTGACAGCTCTGTGACAGCTCTGTGTGTGTCACAGGCAGGGCGAGTCCCCTACTTCCCATTTCAGAAAGATGTTACTTGCCACTTTACTGTAGAGCACCCATTCAAGCTACAGCTCAGTCTGATTTTATTGATGAGAAAAACAAGACGGGCATACGAGTAATTTGTCTGAAGCTACAGAGGGAGTCAACAGGAGGAAAAGGAGGTGGGAACTCAGAGCTCTTCTTCCTGTGCTCGGGCCACTTGCTGACAACAAGATGTCAGTGCCTGAACCAGATAAGCAGGAACTCTAATGCGGACAAGACACATGGCAAGGGTGTTCCCCATTCTCCCCTCCTGCAAGCAGCAGAGTGTAGGCATCAAATGGACAAAACCCGAACAAATCAAGGAATGTGAAGATCAGCAAAAAATGAAGAGAAACTTGTGCAAGGATTGCCATGCAAGTTTACATCACAAGAGTCCCAGTTCCGTGCCCTATCCATGCTGCTTTCCACTGAAATCTTCAGATCTAATACACGTTTTGAAGGAAAATCTACTGAAGCCAGTGAGACTCTTCTGCTGATGTGTCGGGTCTGGGCTAGGCTCAGCATATCCTCCCCAGGACTGAGTAACCACAGGCAGCTTTTCCCAGCCTGACCCCGCAATGATTGGAGCTGGGATCCAGCAGGATCCCTTGTCCATAGGCACAGTGTTGGGCGATGCACTGCTGACAGCAGTTTGCTCCACCTAATGCTCTTTGAGGAGACAACCCACCACCCCTTGACAGACCAAAACACTCAAGTGTTTGCACAACAAAGCCACTGCTCACACACACCTCTTAACTCCCTAACTCTTAACACAACTTATCACCCCATGTTTGCTGCCCTGCTGACATACTTGCAGAAAACAGGAAAGATTCTTCCACCTTCTTTCTCCTCATCTGCTGTTCCCATAATCCAGCAAACAGAACATTTTCCTTCTAAAACCTGTGTGGAAGGTTTATGGCTCCTCTGAACTGTTGTTGTTAGGTTTCACAGGCACTAGGTGGTCCCTCTGTCAGGACACGATGTAGGGGGGCCATGCAGTGGGTCCTCCAGCCCAGAGAGGAGCCCTCAATACAACACTCAGCTGCAAGGAACAGCAATCCAAGGGAGGGAATTGGAATTTTATCTCCTTTTCATACAGCCTCCCCGAGACCACCCCTATAACCAGTCATGGGTATGAGATGATATCTGGTCTGCTGTCTTGCAATTTATGGCATGATCATACCTTGGTATTGCAGCCTGGGAAGAGAGCCATAAATAATCATCTCAGCTCATATATAACAATTTATTCTGTTACCAATCCATGTGTGTTTTCTGGCAGAATTAGGCTTTTCTCTTTTTAATCATACAACTTAACAGGCCACTGAAGACAGCCCTCTTGAAAACACAGCAGCCACTTGGATTTTCTTCTCCTTATGTGAGCTTCAGTAAAGAATATGTAATAGAAAAAAATACAGTGTATGACGGGGAGCTCTGGTGAACAATGGCACTGAGAAGGTAGCATCTACAGAACCACACTTATTTATCTGTCTTTCAGTTCATACAAGAAGTTCTATTATAGCCTCTGGGTGGGGAAGCATCGATTTTTAAACATCACAAGCTACAGAACAACTGATTTGACAAAATGTCAGTGTGGAACAGAGCCCTCCTGACGGAGGGAAGGCAACGCACTGCTCTTGCCTTCAGGCAGGAGCTTCAGTCCAAATGGTGAGAGATGTGCCCAGAGGCACCTGATGGCAAGGGGAGGCTGCCAGGTGCTGAAGCCCCCTCATCAGATCACGATGAGGGTTTAAATATGGAGGCAAAAAAACGAGGGTGGCAAATTCTACACTTGCTTGGCTCCATCCATCAGATGCCACCTGAATTAATGTCACGCTCACGAGCTCTGGTAGGACCAGGCAGCATCAGAGCGGTGAGGAGGTGTCTTATCCTGTCTTCCTAGTGCTGGCATAAAATTGCATCCTGAGCCTTGCTTGCTCCATCACGCTTCCCCTCCTCCAACCTGTCCTCACCTCCTGCACCTCCCCACCACTTTGCCCCCACCATCCTCGCTTGGGTGGGAAAGGCAAAAAATAATAGTGACAGCCCCCACGGGAAAGCCAAGAGGCCCCTGCAAAGTGCAGCGAGCAAACCAACGTGCGTGCTCACTCATCACATTTCGCATTCGTTCTGCCACTCGCTGTCAAATTAAAACGTGGCCAACAACTCATTTCTCCTGCTCTCACAGTTACAAATTAGTCCATTAAGCTGTCTGCAGCAAGCCTTTTTTCCTCTTCCCAGTAATGGCCTCCGAGAATTCCTTCATAATCGCCAAGTCCTCCTGGGATGCCCACCGAAAGCAGATGGAGAAGCTCCCGGGTAATACAAGGCACTTTTTAATGACACAACATGCTGTGGGGTTTTTTTTATTTTGTTTTTTTTTCTGTCCCTGTTCTCCCTTCATCATCTTCCCCCCTTCCCTGCTTTCTTCCACCAGGCTGATTAGGAATTAAAAAAAATAAATAAAAGAGAAGCAGGGATGGAGGGGCACGGATGCATCTGTGCAGAGGCTGACAGCTACCGGAAGGGGTGTGGGGGGGAATCAGCTTCAACTCTCTAATTAAAACCTCCTAATTGAATTATCTTTATTGAAAAATTAGATCTTCCATTGGAAGCTTAGAGATCTGGGAAGACAGACGATCAAGTCCTCCTGTACATGACTAATCTGTTTCATTTATCGTGTCTCCTCCTCCCCAGGCAGAGGCTGCTCAGCCGACGAGCGTCTCTTCCGCGGGCCAGACCTGTCGCAGAGCGAATTGCTCCTGACAGAACAAGTTGCTTAATGCAGAATCCCCTCTCTTAAGGGATGTTTTGGAGAGGCAAAAGGACTTGAGTGTTATTAGCAAGTAAAGGGCTAGTATCAGCTGGGAGTTGTCTTTATTTATTTAAAAGAGCATCTTATAAAGTGAGGCTGTTGCGGCAGTCTGTTCACGCAGGTGGTACGGGGAAGGGGCTGCCATGCCCAGCACTGGTGAGGGCACTGGAACCCTCACCAAGCTGCTGTGTACAGAAACAAGGCATTTCCAGTGAGGCAAACGTTTCCTGTACATTGATGGTGTGCCGAAAAAAATGATACCAACTAAATACAGCCAGCTGGTATCCACGCTGTACTTTCAGTAATAGCAACTACAGACAAATCTTTCCTGTCCCATCTGTTAACCCAAAGACTTAGTCCTGGAGATGCTCCTTGAGAGCAGCTCTTCTCACCCACAGCCCATGCAGCAGATGAAGATCCTGGGGAGCTTCTAGACCAGAGCATAGCTGTGCCAACCTGGGACCTGTTCTGAGCTGGCATGGGCCTCCCTTCCTGGGCTCAGCTGCCCACCACTCTGATCACAGCAACAGGCACAGCTCTGGCAGGCATCACCTGCCAGACACCGTCCCATGCTGAAGAGCCTGGTCAGGAGGATGCTTTGCTGTATACAGCACAGAAGGTAAAATCACCCTTTGGAGAACTAGTTGTAGACTTGGTCCTTCCTTTCCAGATTGCTGACGCAAACTGAGTTCAGCCTCTACATCCATCCTCTTTGATGCTTATTTGACAATCAAGAGAAGAGGCTGAATCTGCCTCTCAGGTAGCATTCATCTCACAAAATCACAGCTGGCCTTTTCAGGAAGCTTCTGGAGACAGAGGCAAGATTAATGGTGTCTGGGAAGATCCTATCCCATCCCATATTTTACTGTTTCAAAACAAGGAGGAAAAACTCTTCCCAGTGGAAACCACTGGAGTCATATGCACTGGCAATTCTCGTGTCCAACAAACGACAAAAGGGTAGAAATCCCAAATCAATCTTTGCCCATTTACTTTCCTCCCTCTCTCCCCACCAAATCAGAAGACAGGCTTCCGAACAGTAAGATGCAAACCCAGTTAAATACACGTGGTGTGCATTCCTTCCATTTACACTGGCTTTGCAGTGGGGTGACCCCTACTGCCAAGTCTCCCTAGTGACTGCATAGGTTTATTTTTCTTTCACTTGAAAGGCAAAATTTCTTATCTCATGGTAGGATTCCGGGACCTGTGCCTTTAAGGAAACATTTTAGAGCAAAATTACAAGATTCAGTGACTCTACAGTAGTCCCTCTTCAGCCTCCTCCCACATCAAATAAAATTCAGCGACTCGGCTGCCACCCTGCTGCTCTCCTCCCAGCTCTGCTGTGAGTGACAGGCATGCCGTGCTCACACCATCCTGGGGAACAGCCAAAGTATTCATGGATCTTATTGCTAGACAGGCTGTGATAAGGCTGTTTTCATGGCTACACACCCCACAGACAGGCAGAAAGAGAAACAAGAAGGAAGGCGGCAGTGGAGAGTGGAGTCCTCTCAACACCTTTAAGGAGACGCCGTGTGCTGGAAGGCGAGAGCAGCTCTTTCATGGGGAGAAGCTGTGTTATGAATGTATATATTTCAAGGTGGGGAGGGGAAGGAATAAACTGGTTTCCTGGAAGTGAAGAAAAATTGGCTGTCTTTGCAAAGTCTGAGGCCAGCTGGGAAGACAGAGGCGTGATTCAACTTTTTGTTTAAAGAAAACCCACTCCAAGTGGCAGAAACGTCCAAAAAAACCCACAAGCAGCCCCAGCTCCAAACCCCTAAGTCCTGTACTAGGAGAAGCAAAAACCCAACGTTTTCTAAACACAGACAAGTCAATGTGAATAAAAAGTGTCCTTCATATATCATAAATTATTACTTTAGGAAGAAAACGGGCAGTTTTTCTTTGAACAGTAACATATAAATATTCCTTCTGGCAGAACAAAAAACAAGACTTCAAGTAGATCACTGCACCCTCAGATTTTGTCACCAATATTTGTTCATTTATACTCTGTTCACAACATAAAGACTTCCTGACTATATTTTATTCATAGCAAATAGAAGACAACCTCCCTAGGCTTCTTCATACTGTCCTTTTCTGTTCTTTACAATAACTTCTGAAAAAGCAAAGAAGTAACCTTTAATCTTCCCTATTTACATGTGTGCTCTAGACAAAGAGAACAGCTGGAAGAAATTGGCTAGCAGCTAGAAATGCCATAGTGCTTAGTAGAAGGTGAGAGAAATAGGTGCATATGTAGAGAGAAGGCTTGGATATAACCAGAAGAGCACTGATCTGTGTAGGCTCTGATTTTGGTGCAGGTAATTAGCTAAAGAAGGCCTGGCCACCATTAAAACAAACTGAATGGCATTTACAGGGAGGTCTGCTAACTCTTCTTTAGTTCCGTTGCACTGCTGTTCCAAAACACAACGAGAAGGGACATGCTGTTGGAAATGCTAGTTCAAATAAAAAGAGACTTAAATCACTGATACTTGGGTTATACAGATGGTCTTTTTAATGTACCTGCCATATTCAGAATTGCAAGGAATATCAAAGTTAATCAGCTGAAGTCCCACTTGCTTTCTGCAGGAGTCAAGCTAACATCTTTGCCTTGGCCAAGCAAGAAAGGATCCCTGTTCAGCTGTTTGTGACAACCATCTAACTTGCATACAGCTCTACAGAGATTGTGCACAGCCATCTATTTGCATATGCATTTTTTTTAACTGTCTCACTGCTCTGATTAAAACATCTCCTTGAAATAACCTTGAACCTACAGCACACATGCAGTGTACATGGCACAGAGATGCATGCACGACTTCAGCAGTACCATTACAGAAATTACAGTACAGCAACCTTCCAGTTAAGCATCTAAACTTCATAGCTTATAATTTTACTTCACTACTTGGGGCAATTTCTAAGAAATACTTTAGTATTTTTAACAGCAAGTATACGAGAGACCATATATATCGCTGCTGGCCTCTGGTTTCCATAGATCTTTCAAAACCAATATTTATACTCCCATGAAGGAGTGCTGGCTGCTTATTTTCCATCTCCGTAAAAGTGGTCAGATCAATAGTTCTGTGTATGTTACTTGGAAACATGTCACAGCAGCCTCTAAAACCTCTTTTTCCTTTGTCTGAAATTGATTTCTGTAATATGCAAATATTAAGAAAAATGAAGCTTTAAGTTTCCTCTTAGGATCCTTTGTGAATCCTTCAGAATCCAGACACCACTATGACAGAAAATTAAAACCCTGCCAGCAGTTTACTGCCTCCCCTGAGCGCCAGTCGCGCTGTGATCCTAACACTTTGCTCCAAGCGAAGAAATTCTGAAATTTGCATATTCTTCACTTTGGGATTGTTTCGGCAAGAAGGTAAAACGCTGTGGAGCTGCCTGCACACAAAAACAACCCTCTCCTCAGACAGCCTTCCTCCTGCTGAAGATGACAACAGAAGGAGGATTTCTACTTCTGCTGTGTGCCAATGAAAAGATAATGCCGCTCGCTCTCTTGCTTTAGATGTTGCGGCACACCCTGTATTTTAGTTAATATGCAGGATCAGGAAAATTAAACTTGTGTTATGGAGTCTTACTCTAGAAGGAGCAAAGAGACACGCTATTCACTGGAGCGTTTTGTGAGAGACTTTATCCTCCCCTCTTCCCCCCCACCCTTTTTTTTTTTCAGCACAGCTTGAGCCCTGAATCTTCTATTAAAAAAATAAAAAAGGAAAAAAAAACCAACCAAACCCCAAACCAAGTAGTGTACAAAAGTGGGGGGAGTAGAGAAGGTTTAACAAGCTCCAAGTCATAGATTATAAGCCGCTGCTAAAAATTTATGGCTGTTTGGATCTTTGCCACACTGAACAGATTGGCAAGCTGATCAGAATCGCAGCAGGCTGCCTAATGAGTCCCACACAATTTTTCACCCCATATTTTTCCAATAAAAAAGCAGTTAAATACCAACCGCAGCCACAGCAGAGCCTGCCATCTGGCTGCTTTTTTCTCCAGCCATCATTAAAATGGTTCTTGGCAGTTTACACCTCGCTTTTTTCTGTACAGATGTGGAACGAATTTTCTGACAACCCTTGGATGAAACAGGGGGCTTTATTGAGCTTTACAGATTAACTGCCTAACTTCTGGTCCTAATTTTAAGTGTCTTTGCACACCGGAGGCATCATTTTAAGTGAGCTAATTGCACGTATCTGAGCCCACCAGCAACATTTGGTTAAAGTGAGATTCAAAATCAACATTTTGAGGAGCTGTGTAACCCACGCCACCATGGTCACAACGTGCAGCCCACGCTGTGAGTTCACAGGGATTAAAAATAATAACTATAAGGGTAACATTTGAAACTGTCTACTGAGGAAACCAAAGACTTATGGTTTAAACCCATTTATTGCAGCCAAATGAATATGAGCAGCTTTATTTCTTATTCTCTGCCCTTACTGTTGTCCCCGTGCAGCAGCCCGGTTAGCCGGAGAGCAACAGAGCCCTGCATTTGTGGTTACTCTGCTGACCCAAGCACGGTGGAATGAAGCTGCAGCCCCAAGGATCTGGTTAGATGTGGGCAGCTCAACTTGCCTCTTTGTCACTGGAAGATGACAGTGGGCTAAGGGACATGAAAACTCATTCTGGGGCACAGTATAATGCACAGAGTATTTTTTACGATCAGTTTTTGAAACCAGCAATGCAAATCAAAGATCCTTTAGAAGTCTAGAAAAACCAAAATATAGCTAAGAAGCACATTTAAAAACTATGGCCAAACAGAAGCAGGATAGGCTGGAGATAAATACAATTGGCTGAATGTTACAGACAGTTTTGATTAATGTAGTCTGTGAGTCCGGGCAGTTTGGGGGATGGGAGCAGGAGGGCAGCCAGCTGAAGTGTAGTTAAGATGCTCTGAAACCAGTGTTTCACTCTTTCACTAATGACTTGCCAAGATCACGTAAGAAGCAGTGGAAGTGCGGGGACTGGAGCCCAGGTCCTCTGAGGGCAGAGGTGCGGGTCAGTCAGACCCCCTCTTTCTCTCCGAAAAGATGATAAACAGCAGCAGAACATCAAGGAGGCTTTTTATCATTTCCCTTTCCTTCGCATCCCTGACACAGATTATTACTTATGCCAATCATTTTATAATGACCAGTGGATTTAAAAAATGAATAATTTATAGGAATGTTGATAACATTTATTTGTTTTCAGCAAGGACTTCATAGAATCATAGAAATGCAGAAGAGAACGGGACCTCAAAAGGTCATTCTAGACCCCCTGCTCTGAAAGAGATTATGGTGGAGATTATGGGCATAATAATGTAAATGACCCTATAACTGTACTCCAGAATCAACATTTTCATTATGAAATATATTGCCCTTGTAATCCTACTGGTTGGGTAGATAACCTTCAGAGTGCAAGCTGATGCAACCACAGCTATCCAAGCCTGGAAACAGGCAGACACAGTGACCCCGAGACAGCACAAGTGGGCATTTATTCTGAAGCCTATTGAGCACAGACTGGAGATGAATGCAACTGGCTGTGTGACGATAGCATTAATTAATGTGTCATCCTATAACTGTCCAAAGAGGGTGTCAGCTTCGGGGGACAGGAGCAGCAGAGCAGTCAGGTGAAGCCCAGAGTTGGTGTGATGGAGATAAAGGGCTCCCTACTGATGCTCTGCTGTTGAAGTCACCCTTTGCCTCCAAACTGTGATGTGTCCTATCCCCATTACTGGAAATGGCTGTGCAAATTGCTGATGAAAAAGAGAAAAAAATTACCTTCATCTCTTAGTGGGTGCTGAAAGCTCCAATTTCTCTCCTACTGATCGACCTAAAGCACCAGTTCACCCTAAAAGCTCCGACATACTTTCAGTGCACAATCCTGCAGCCTGCTGCAAACCTCATGGCAATAACAAAAAGAATTGACTTGAGCATCAGTAGTCAGGTCAGACAGTTCTGGGGTTCCAAACTCTATAATTTGGGCCTGGTGTGCAGTGTTGGGTAAAGGACCTTGTTTTATAGCAAAATAAATTAAGAACCAAGCAAATCTGCCAGAGCAACTTTTTGTCCTATTACACTTCTGGTGAATTTTGCTTCTAAGAACCATTACCGTATGAAGAAGCATTCACACACACACACACTGCCTTGACATTTGCACTTTTTTATATAAACATTTTTACAATATTCCATTACCACAGAATGCACCAGCTAATAGCCAAATCCCTAAAGCTGCTAACAATCAAGTCTGGCTCAAAGTCGCCTCTGAATAACTTCCATTTCTTCAATGCCTTTGCACAGCAGGATCGCTAATAAACAACCGGGCAGTAAAACTACAAGTCAGCCAGTACTGCCTCTGTCTTCTCCAGTTCAGGGAATTGCTCTAATACAATGTGGAAATATATCCTGTGACCAGGCAGCCTCTGGGAATTCTTACATTTCAGGTTGGGTTGTCTTCATTTGGGTTATTTTGGGATATCCACAAAAACGAGTCCTAATTCCCTTTCCCTTGCTCTCCAACCCCCACAGTCACACACTCCACCAAGCAAAACATTTGAGCTACTTAAATGTGGTCAGGGAATAAACTATTTCAAGGAAAAAAAAATAGTCTCATCTTAAATGGTTTCCATCCAATCAAATGATTTAGCCCAGAGGCTAAAATGATTTAGTCCTTACACAAGTCTAACACAATAGCGTTTGCATAACTTACTCCAGCTCCGTCTGGCCCATGGAGAGTTCCCAGCCCACAAAGAAGACACAAAGATAATTGGGCTTTTGATCCAAGGCTCGTTTTCATTTTATTTAGGACTCAACCAAATTGAAGGTCCAGTAGGGTACCTAAGCATGGAAAACCACCCTGATTTACAGACCTGCCAACGGCCTCAGGGCCGCAACGAGCTCGGCCACACAGCTGCATTGCCAGACACGGGCTAGTGAAGAGCAGCAGCAGCAGCTCCTGGACACAGTCCTGGGTGAGGTGCTGGCAGCAGGTGTGTCTACATGCAGGACCCCTGAATGCAGCAGCCTTGTGTGCCCTGGACAGCTACATCGCTACAGAACACCCCAACACTCACATCTGAGGCTTTCACACTTGTTTCAGCCCTGCAGTGTGTTTTATTTTTATTGCTTACTATTACTAAGTCAGTGTAACTGACACGTTGCCTTTACAGATAATGTTCTTATGGTGAGTCAAAACTAGTTTCAGGGTTATTAACGATCCTTTCCTCCTCACTATTTTTAAGGGTTTATGGTTTAGATTTGAGATTTTAGCTGTAGGCAGAAATATGGTGCAAACAGATCCTAGAGTTTCTCCCCTCGATTCCATTAAAAATAAATTCCCTTTATTGCAAAGGTTAAAGAAAAAAATCACAGTGAAAAAGGTAACAAATGGATTCAGGGTATGTTCAAGTCATTAATTTTCACTCCAAAAAATAGTAAATTTAAATCACATTTTCTTCCTAAGGAATAAGGTTTTGCTCTTGTCACTAAAATAGCTCAGCACTTGAAATCCACGGGATGCACACAGAAAAAAAGGAAAGTAAATAAGGAGAGTGGGTCTGGACTTCTAAACAGGAGAGCTGGGCTCTAAGAGAGAGAACCACACAGCCAGCCACTCGGACGGCTTGGGGTTATATAGTTCTAATTCTGCATATATAGGCATCAGCAGGAATTTTGCCAATGACTTAACTGACTTTTATGCTTTAAAGCTAGAATGATCCATTTTGATTAACTGCTCTGACCTCCTGCATAACACAGGCTTACAGTACAGGGCCAAGATTTCATCCCAAATCTGGATGGAAGAAAGATGCACAACATATGAGTCAGCAGGACAAGCACAACAATTTTAATTTTAAAACGCCAAATCGTGCTGGCAGGGGAAAACAGGGCGGATGATGGACAGTTCTGAATGCTGAGAGGTTTCTTGAATTATTGGGAGATACTTGGCTATGTCAAGCAAGCTGACTGAGCTAGCTTTCATCTCTTGTTTTTAATTATCTTTACTCTTTTAGCATTTCCTTGTTGTGCTAAAAGTTGTCCCGCTGTAAGCCTCCTCCCCAGATCTAATCTTTTTTGCTTGAGGCAACTGTGGCACGGTTATTTTGACATGCAAATGAAGAGGACATATGTTGCATGCAAATGAGAGGGCCACAGCTTAGAGCAGACAGATTTTATTTTTTTTTCCCCTGCCCCAGGCCCTTCTGGTTGTTGCTTAACAGGATTTCCTGGGGATCTAGATCAACACTTTCACATCGGGGTCTCTAAACTCTGGCTGTCCATCCAGCCACCCAAGGGAAACAGTGGAGAAGCAGGTCAGGCTCCCCTGGGTGCTGAACAGACACAGTCCAGCCACGGTTTCTGCTTTTGGGGGGAGCAAACAGGTGCTGGTTGCTGCAAAGGCTCAGCCCCACCGAGCAGCAAGCTGGGCTTGAGTTGGGCTGACTTCAGAGACTTACTTTGGAAAAAGCTGGCCCAAAGCCACCAGCCCGGCCAGCCTCGCTAGCTATTTGTTGTTCTCAGGTACTAACATTGGAAAATTGGCTACTGTGTACTGGCAGTAACTTCTTAATGTTATTTAATACACGTTATTGTATTCACATTGTAAAGGGCCCACACCCTGTTCTGATTCAAGACCTAGATACAGAGTCATTATGGTGCTATAAACACCACTTTTAAAAGCCTGACTATGTATTGACACAGGTTTTTTTAATATGCTCAGAACAGACTCTCAAAACCACTCTCAAACACTGGTGATGTTTTACACCGGGCTCATATGTCCCCAGGATGGCATTAATTGAAAGAGGATCGTGAAAGCAAAGAGTAACATAGGGAACAGCAAGACCTGTGCAAAATAATTCTGCTTCAGAGATAAGAAATCAAGGCAATTTGGAGAGGAGACCAGATTCTGTTCTTGATCTTGCATCTCTGCTTGCCAAGACTGGAACAGTCATCCAAGAGTGAATGTTACCAGGGGAAGCACTGGAGAACTTGCCTTTGCTACTACGAAAGTTGCTTAAATTTCAAAATACCCAAAAGGTGAGTTACCCATCCCCAGACAAAAGTCCTGGCAATCATACTTGCAGGGCTTAAATATTTGAATATTAAAAAAAAAAAAGAAAAAAAAAAAAAAGAAAAAATAAGATGGTCTTGTAAGACTTGGCAGAAATCACACCATTCATTGCAAGAAATGACTTCTGGCCAACCTATCCCCATGGGCTTCCAGGGCTGTCAGCAAACAACACAACCAGAAAGAACTTGCAAGCCCCTCCCTCTGGTGGGTTGCTCCAGCCAGGATGGGACTGCTGACTGTTGGGGGTGGGGTTGGCTTTTTCAGGACAAATTCATTATATCAACATACCTGCCTGCTGCTCTAAGTAAGGCGGATTTGGACAAGAAACAGAGGAGGAAAGTTTTATAGATGGTACTGTCACTCGGCAGCTTACAGAGAGGCTTGGGTGCCCTGCTGACCTTTACCAGCCCTCCCCAGAGAGCAGCGCCATAGACACGGGCAGAAGCAAGTCAGATGGGGTCAACAGATGGCTGAGAATATGGTGTACATTAACACACATTCTTCATGTGCCTGTCTCTGGCCCAGAAGTAAGCAGGAGAGCGATTTGGCCCCAGTACGTTCAGCAAAATCACTGAAGCCTCTACCGGCACCCGTGGGGTAGGCAAGAGTTTGCTGCCAGTTGAAGATTTCAAACTTAGTGCACTATGGCTTTCTCCTGTGGTTTTGAGAAAGGCACGTTAAATTCTCTTGCAGTGTGTTAGGAAAAGCCCTGATGCATGATTTGCGTACAAATGGGTGCAGCGGTGGTGTGCATGTCAATCTCTGCATAGGGGTAACCTGATAATTGGGTAATTTGCCTTGACGCCTTTCTAAAGAGACATCATTGTCCCTCTCATTCTGATTCCTTGTAAATAATCAATCAATCAATTAGCTAATCTGCTCAAAGCTCCCCCCACCCATTTATGTTTTAAATTAAAAGTGTGAAAGGCAAGTGCAGACAGATTTACATGACATTCCAGAGGCAAGTGGCGGCAATGGGTATTTTTTCACTGATCTTATCAGGTGCCCTTTAAGTACACTTGGGGTTTCTTGTGATCTTGACTGCTAAGCAATTCATTTTTTTCCCTGATGGAAGACATGTCTTTATGGAGTTGCCTTTTGGGAACTTCCTCATAGAGAATATCCAGCAGACTACCTAGGAAAGAGTACCTTCCTTTCAAAAGCCTACCTGTGCAACCATGAGGACTCTTTCTGAAACCCTTAGAATGTGCAAACTGACACTTCTAGGAGCATTCTGACTTGGCTGGAGCTGATGCAGCTTCTGAGGAGACAGCAAAAGGCATCTGTCTTACAGCAGGCTAAGCCCCTGCCAAATTTCACATCCTTGCTCCAAAGTACAGGAGCGTGCAAGTTCCTTAGCGAGTGCTTGTATGGTTACATGACCAAACCAATTTATTCCCCCCCTCCCCATCTTTTTTTTTGAGACAGCCAAATCTTTTTATCTGAACTTTCAAAGAAAAGGAAATCAGCCGCAGGCAGACACATGACATGGAAAATTTCAGCTCCAACAGCTGAAGTTTGGCAAAGCTACAAACAATTGACAACAGCCCTGCAAGGGGAAGTGCCAGACAATCCCAGGGGCAGGCAGGGCTTCCAGCTCCACCTGCAGCCTGGCCAGGAACGCCTGGACATTGTGTCAGGTCCGTGCCCTCTCCCAGGCAGCTATTTTAAGGAGGCAGAACAAGTGATTTGTGGTGTGTATTGTGAGTGGATTGCTAACAAGTGTAAGAAGGCTCAGCCACTATATTTATAGTATATAATAGAAGATGGATCAACCATGGCTACTCTGCAAGACTTGAAAGATTTACCATTATTCACACAGATTTGGAGTCTGCTTTAGACATTTCAGGTGACACTTGCCTCAATACTGTTTGTACATATAATGTTAACATATCTTCAATCAAAAGGAAATAGAAATTCCTCAAACTGCAAAATAACAAGTCAAGACCTCCCCAAGATAAAAATCAAACAAACAAAAAGAATTAAAACAGCAGCAACTGTTTTAATAAAAACTGAGCAGCAACTGGAAAAGCACACCTTCCCCCATGCTAAAGCCTTACTCATGTATATGGTATAAAATATTCTTTCAGGAGCTAGCCAAAGATTTCTACTTCTTTAAAACTGAACACTATCAAGCTGATTATTACCTTTCATCCTTCTGTAAGTGGCAATGACACATTTGTTAGTATAAAGCATTAGTGATTGCACCCATCTCTGTTTTTCAGATAAGAGGTGGCATTTGCTTGTGGACTAAAAATGGCATTGCAGGTATGCTGCATTCCAACCCCTGTGGGGTTATTAATTCCTGGGAGCACTGAGTACTGCCACACTCCCTCATTTCTGCTACTTAACCACTTTAATATCCTTTCCGTGACACAGCTGTTGTACTGGAGCTAAAGAGAGTGCTGCTGCTGCTTTAAGAGCAACAGTCAGTGATCTCAGTTATTTCAACTGAAAATCTAGTTGCACTGGGGACTGTAAGAATTTTGCTGTCAATTTTAATGCACCAGGATCTCACCTTTGCTATCATTTTCTCCTAATAAAATAGGGATGATCACACTTGCAGATCTGTTAGAGTGGGACAAGGACAAGTTAATGTGCGTTCTGCATTCTGAATGTGTAGCATAAGTGCATGAATTATTTATGTGTATAAATTTAAACTCTTTGATTGAAATGTAAGACTGTTTGATTAGAAATAAACTTCCTCCATCTTTGATACCTAGTGCTCTGCCACAGGAGCTTAAAACAGCATGGGCTCCCTAGTTGCATGTTCCCATCACCTCTTCAATGCCAGCACCAATATTCATGAAATAACAGAGAAATCCAGAGCTGACCTGGCTGAAGAGAATACCCCAAACCCCACAACTTTTCAGCTACATGAGTTTACTGGGCCAGCTCATTCCACACACACAGACAGGTGGTGGTGTGGAATACATCAGTGGATGTATTCTGCACTTACTATTTTAGTGACCTCACTTAATAATCTGCAAAAAGGAAAAAGGCCCAGACAATTAACTGACATAGAGACTTGTTATCAGGGGTCCCAATGGTAGAGCTGTGAGAGAAAATAAGAAACGGGTATTGAGGTGACAAAGTCACACAACCAACAATACTCTGTGTGGATAAGGCCACTCAGTAAATGTACTCTCTTATTGCTGATGTGGATTTAAGTCAGAGCTTTTAATGCTCTTTGCTCCAGACACCAGGTAGGTATCAGCTAAAATGTGGCTTTCTGTAAGAAAAGCATAACCTCTAATCTGAAAAAGTAACTTCTCATTACCCCTTGGCTTCAGCACTATCAAGCAATGTTCTCAGCCACTGGGCCAAATGTCTTCCAGCAACTTCAGTGGCAGTTGATGCAATTCATGTCCTCAGCACTAAAAATAGTACCCAAGTACTCACCCAGTCGTGCCAGAGCAGAGAGCTCAGTGAGGGAACGTGCGTGATTTTGTAATTCTGCCCATTTTAGCTGCAGATGCTGAGTGGGGAGTTTGTACAAAATATGAAATGAGGTAAGAGAACATCTACTATTAATGCAGCCTCATGAAGCAATTAATTTGCTGGGTCATTAACTCACCATCTACACAGATATTCTAAAATGCCACAGCAGAAAAAACCCTGCTCCAAGTTTGGCTGAAGGCACATACTTATTTGTGGGGCAGTCTCTACACCCCAAGGCCAAGACCAGTTTGCAGCGAGACTGGTACCATGAGCTACTATGAATTGTATGTTTACTCCAGATCTGCATGACCACCTCAGTGGAGATCACCATCCATCACTCCTCTGCTTTGCTTACAGCTTTCCTCAAGCTCAATACATATTTAATTCCAGTTCACACAGTCCATGCTTTACACTGAGCAGAAACTCCACACTCGTTCATCTTTCATTTCCCAAATACATTTGCTCACTGTTTTTAAGTAACACAGGTGGCCTTTGTGCACAAACACACCAGAATGGACTTATAATACATCTGAAGTCTTTCAAAACAGCCGTATCATGTAGCCAACCCCACTCAGAGCTGCTGGTGTGGATATGGCAGAGGAAGATGAAGTTGAAATGCTCATTTCCTGAAATGAATTTTTTTTAAAGATGGTTTTCACACTTTCCTTGATAGCAGGTAAGACATGCTGGCTTTTCTCCACCCAAGGCAGCCTTCCCTCCCAGCCATTATCAATAATCACTGTTCCAGCAGGCTGATGCATATGCTGGCTGCCTTTGCCGCGTGAAGCCTCTCTCTGCTGGAAAAGACATTAATTATAAGCAGGCAAGAAGAAACTTACGCAGCATTGATGGCTGCTCTGCTGGGTGTTTTTCCTTGTACTAAGCTTGTTTTCATTAACTTTCCAAATAAATGATAAAAGGCACAGGCATGGGCAACAGAAAGACAAAACCATAATCACTGGAGTGGCTGGCTGGCTTCCGATATGTGTGCGAGGAGGCATTGTTTAGGTCTGTGCAAGTGCATAGGAACACTGGCTTTCCTGCAGAGCAGTTTAACTAATCCAACTATCAGTATAAAATATTCCCTCGCTGTGCGCTTAACACTTGGCTACCTCCTTGGTATTGCAGTTTCAAGCTAAACCCAAACTCATTTAGAGTAGCAAGTTTTGTGTTCTGCCTATAGACTTGGTAACAGTAACTCAACAAAGAGGTGGCTCAAAGGAGCTCTGCTCTGACCGAGGTGAAATGCTAACAACACCCAGGGTTTTAAGATGAAATATTGATGACTGTTATATTGATGATTTTGCTGATTAAAATCTTGGCTATTAACTTTGTTTACAATTATCACATTTTATATACCTGTAAGTGCTTAGAGCCTGAGGACAGAAAACAGACCTCCCTTTAAGTGCTGACCTGACAGACAATGAGAAAAATACCTGATAAAAGTTCTGCTTTAAAAGTTCCAAGTTGAAAAGTTTTAAAGGAATTGTGTGCTCGAGCAGAAGTCACAGCTTTCATTGGTAACTGTAAACTAATCTTCCAGATCTCACAGATACCAAACTAAAAAGCACCCATCAGCAGAAACATTAAAAGGCAGATCAGAAAACATATCCACAATTCAATATGTTGTTCTGAATAATTATTTCAAAGAAAAATCACATTATTTTCTGGAGCCTAACTCATTTTTAGACATGAGAGGTTTGCCAAACTGTTGGTGTAAATCTGGAACTGCTCCACAGACGTCATTGAAACTGCACCAATGTAAAAATGGCATCAGGGAGAACAGAAACAGGCTGAGAGAATTGGACAGCTGTGACCACTAACACAGGCTGCACATTAGGAAAGATCAAAGACTAATTTTTACAAAACATTTTGGCTTGGTTTTTATTTTACTGAATTAGGGTAAAACATGGCCCACATTTGCTCTCAGTAGCTCGATGGACTAAAAATTCCTCACTGAGTTTTGAACACAGCCTAATACTGCTGGGTATTTAGTTGGCTATTCTTCTGAGAGGTACTTCTATCTGCTGCTAAGAGGCATCAGTCACTCAAAGTACAGGATTATCTTCCCTCCTGACTGGATGACTGTGGTGAGGATGCTGTAGCAGATAAACAACCTTCTGGTCTGAAGTCCCACCCCACTCCCAGACTTCATTACTCGGAAACATCCCCATCCTCTTGGCAAGAGGAACACAGAGACCGACAGGAATACCTCTAAAGGTTAAACACATGAACCTTTTGTCATGTTAAAAATGAGAAAAAGGGGAGGGCAAGAAGAGCACAGGCAGAAGAGAGCACTACAAATCAGGCTGGCTGACTGCTCAGCAGAAACAGAGGGCAAAGGGTGTTCCAGCGGGGAACACACTACCCAGAGCCACTGTTCACACTCTGTGTCTGCACAGAAAACCCCTCAAAACCAGCAACTTTTAGGCACAGATTTTGTATCAGGAAATGCTGGATCTTGGCAGCAAGTGCATTACTGACAGGAATGATAAACCAGCAGGATTATATGAACATTTCTATCTCCAAGGCCAGAAGAAAAAAAAAAGCTAAAATCTCCAAGGTCCTTTTTCAGAGAAGAATCATGAAAGTTACAGACTGCACTTCCCAGGTATTTTGTATTGTGATTAAATCTGTTTCTAGCATTACACCTTTAAGAAAGATCAAAGGTAGGCAGCAAGGGAAGGAGGTGCACACTGACTTCCACTAATTGAAGCAAGCTGAAGCCTCCAGCACCTTCTGGGTTCTCCAAAGGTTCCCTCTCTATCTCAGCGTTTCCTCTGCCCTCCCCTGCGGCCTCCCTGCCCCAGCCCTTGCAGAAGCGAGTGCATCCAGATGACTGACACAGCAGCAATGCCTTTTAGAGCTGCTTGGGTCCAGGAGCAGGAATAAAACCATCCCAAATCTCAGTACAATCACTGGCAGAAACTCGCTGCGGTTCTTTCATTGCTTAATTTCCGTGCCTCGTTTTTTCCATCTTTAAGAAAGGACATCAAAGAAAACTGAGGTTTAGGTGCTGTTAACAACATATGTGTATCAATGCCAGCATCAGCAAAACACTGCATGCAACTCATCCCAGTAACAAAACCTATCAAATCAAAGCTGTACTGAAAAAAAAAACTAGTTTTTCAGCATAACTGCAAAATTTTGCCAATCTCCTCCTAGCCCAGATCAACCTAGTAAAGCTGCTAGAACCTGTAGTGTGAAGATAACCATGGCATCCCACATGGGGCTCTGTAATAACCTGACTCAAGCATGATAACTGAGAGCATGGTGGATGCTACACTCAGCTAAACTCGGACAGCTCTTTTCTTACCCTTCACCTTCTCCAGCGTCTCTGTTTCCTCCTCTCACACATCCGTGCTTTGTAAGCTCTCGGGGAACTCCTGGGAGGTGCTGGCTCCCCTGGAGGGGCTGTGAGTCGGGGTCTGCAGCAGCCTCTACAGACACTACGGTTTCCACCCGCTCACCCCCTGTGCTCGTGTGTGAGTGAGGAGAGAGCTCCTTGTAAATGCCTCCAAGGGTCAAGCGCAACTTTGCCTTTGATGCTTAATAAAGTTTTGAAATCAAAAGCATTATGTAAATGCTGCTCTTATTATCAGGTAGGTGTGCTCTGGTTTTCTTCCAGGAGAGCTCAGCTGCTGAAAGCGGCTGGTATTAGAAGCAGGTCTTGGATATTTGGCATTCAGCTTTGCAGGGAGAAGACTGACATAAGAGCTTGGCACACAGCAATGAAAGAGGATGCAATCTGATTTGGCAAATTAGCCCCTGGGATGATGCAGTTGCCATATGTACCTAGGTGCCAAATTTCAAATAGAGCAGAGTGACCTGACCCTGACCTTTGGCTCAGAGCGCTAAATTCCCTCTCCAGGGAGCCTCTCTGGCCTGAAGCACGTTGCAAAGCTGTGAAGAGAATAAACGTATTCACCTGGGGGATATTTACAGCAGAACATTTGTTTTCACTTATGCTGAAATCTAAGGAGAGTTTTGGTAGAGTCCCTGCATGTCATTCATTCCAACAACAGGTTTTGCAACTCTTCTAATGCAGGTGTCTGAGGCCTGCACAAATCTCTCTGGCTGACCACAAGTATCTGATAAACTCTGTTCTAGCCAATAATTTGCCCAATTTGGGATTTTTCAAAAGGAGCAAACATTATTTTCTTTCTCACTGCTTACCAAAGACAATACAGTTCAAGGCTGCCAGTTACAAAACTGCTGCTTTTAATAAATAAGCTCAAGTTCACAAGTAGTATTGCAAATAACTTAACCTACACTTTTCAGAAGCTGAAGTGGTTTTTTTTGGTTTTAATCCTTACATTGCAAACTAGTAAGTAGTCAGATTGCTAATTAAAAACAATTGCTTAATAGGTCATCAGACAGCAAGTTAGACAGGTTAGATGGAAGAATGAGTGGTAACCAGAGTCAACAGAGCTTTCAGACTAGAATTATGGTACTCAAAATACAGGGACAGTAAAGAGACGTAAGAGAAGGAAAGCAAAAGTTCAATGATAAGGCAAATGAGTTAAAATAGTTTTATGACACAAAACAATTTTAGGTCTTTACAGTGCAGTTCAGCAATGAAATGTCACTTAGGCTCAAAAAGCAACCTCCATGTGGATATGTTTTCACTTGGCTTTTGGTCGTATCATTTTAGTTGACTTGCATTAATTTTTCTAAGTACCCTGGTACAGACATAAAGCCAGAGATTATCTCAAACACATGCTTGCTCTACTGGAAAGCAGCATCAGTTCTATAAAAAACCTCTTCCATTTTTTCCAACCCACTCAAATATCAGTGGCTTGAAAACTTATCCAAACTCTTCAGATTCAAGTTGTACTTTTAAGAGGTGGTAGAAGAAAGAGGCAGAAGTTGAGAGAAGAGCTAAATGCAGCATTATGGGCCATGCAGTAGGCTTTGGGAAAAGCAGCAGCATAGATGAACCAGACCTCCATTTAGTCAACTACCAGAAATATGTCTTTATTTTAAGGAACCAAGCCACTTCTGAAATGCATCATTTGTTTAAATTACAAGAAATAAAGGTTTACAGCTAGGGACAGGCTTAGCAAACCTTGTGAAGAGAAAACAATGGTTTGTATGATCTGCAGAACCTGATCTCTGAAAGGCTGGTATGTCCTAAAAGCAGCAGCAAAAGGGGAGAGAAAGCTTTGTTAATCTGTGTTTCTGTCCAAGTTTCACATAGAGAACATCTGTTTTCACCCTAAAACATACACAGGCTTTTGATAAACTCTTTCTTCTCACTTTAGAATAGCTCTTTGGCTCACACAAAATGTAACACTACTTTTCATATAGTCTCATCCATTTCAAGCGCCATACAACCAAGCATGAAAAAGAAGTAAATGCCTAAAGATGCAAAGTAAAGCATTAAAAAAAAAATCAGGAAAAAATACTTAGATTGTCCACACAACCTTAGTTAAGCTCTCCTTTGCATACATGCTTTAGTTGTGTAGTAAAACCCTTTTTGCTTTCAAACTCTGGCTCCCCCATTTCCTCAGCAATCCCATCACAGGCTCTGCTCTATCACCACCCCAGGCCCACAGCTCCACCCTGCAGCATCTGCCACCTTCCCCCACGCTGCTGGGTGCCAGCAGGAGAAGCTATGAGGGTAAACGGGGTGTTACTTTTGCCACCTACCACCTTCTCTGTTCCAGAACTTTGCTGGCAGTGAGCAGTATTTGGAAGAGCACCCTTTGCTGAATGTTTCAGCTGAAATTCACACAAATAATTCAGTCTGAGGAAGATTCTTAACAAAGAAATTCACGATGACAAAGTCTGGTGAGATTGTAAGCTCATGAAAGCAGAGCTTCATGGTATAAACAGTAAATCACCATAACATCTGGCTTTCCTTCCTGTCGTGTTTACAGGAGGATAGGGAAGACCTATATGTTTTGTGACTTAGAAAAGAACGAAGAGAACATGCCCCTCAAGCTCCCCCAGAATAAACAAGGATACTCTGTGTATCCAGGAAGACAGTAAAGCTTGTCAGTGGGAAGCTTCTATCAAGAGAATGAACTCAGCTGCAGATGACAGAGACAAATGCTGTTTCAAGGCAAAAAATGTGCAGATATTGGACAAAAATTTCCATACTCATCTCACCTTTAGAAAATAACCCTGAACTTTAGTCTTACAAAAACACAGAGAGACAAGCATGTTTTACCTTGCCTTGGCAGCTTCAGAAGAACACTAGGAATAAATCACAAGAACAAGCAAAATGCCTGTAGGAACCCCTCACTGCATGACAGGCTAGAGCAGAGGATTCACTGGAACACTGATGCATGAGCAATACACCTGAACCTGCTACTCTAAATGTCATTTCCCAACACCTCCCCATTCCTACCAGCAGGATAAAGCAGCAATTAAAGTAGTGGGAGTGCTCTGCAAGGCTTCCCTGTCTGTAACAGACCCATATCCAGCTATTTATTAGGTAATCCAATTAGACTGATGTGCCCTTACTCCATGCATTTATGTCTAGTCAGACCAGAGGAGAGCCTCCCCACCCAGGTGTTTTTCCTATGATTCCTCTACAACAGAGGTTATTACAAACCACAGCTACTGCACAGAACATTTCATCTCTGCATCTCCCCTTCTCTCAACATTTTCAGTTGTTTGGAGAGCAAATTACACACCCAACCGCAAAGGAGAACAGGTTGAGACCAGTCTCCAGTCTCTTGCACCCACTTCTTGGAGCAGGCTTTCTTCCAGCTCTCCCCTCACACCTCCTGAACATCTACAGAGCTGCCTTATTATTTGCCTCAAAATTGTCCTTTATGGCAACACCACTGATGCTGCTGCTACTGCTTATACCACGCTGACTTAGGGGACCTCTTCAGAGCACACACCCCCTCTCCCTTGCTTTATCCCCAGAGTCAGGACAGCCTTTTCATGAAGTTCAGAGTCCAGGGTGGATATGGTCCTTGTCTGGAGCTGCTGGAGGCTTTGACACAGCAATTAATACAGGGGTGATCACCAGCACCACCCAACAGAGCTTTCTTTGGAAACCAATAACAAGGTTTCAAGCCACTATCAAAGCATCTGAGCCACAGCCTCTCCTGCAACAAGGGTTCAGAAATGTCTTGCATGGAGACCACAAAAGAAACTTTGCAGAAGTTGGAAACCTAGGCACTGTGTGAGGCAAATCCCAGATTATACTCTATTTGAAACAGGCTCTTTCAAGGGGTGCAGGGCTTTTGCTTGGAAATATGCCAAGCAAGGACCCTGGCCTCTATCCATTGACCTATGATGACAGAGATTAGATAACAAGTGAATGGAAGTGCTTTCAGCAGTGGTGCTGTGTGCTAAGAGACATAATAAAGAGCATGTATCATAGCAATACTCAGCATATACAATTATCTGGAGAGATTACCCAGTAAGAAGGCTTTCATATGTCCCTGTTGTTACACTGATTTTCCTGACTTTCCTGGAGTAAGGAATACTTTCCATTTCTCTCTTGCTCTGAAGAATGCTACAGCCTCTGCAGACTCCTGAAGAAATTTGCAGTTTTTTATGCTCAAGGTTCACTTTTAAACACCCTTTATTCCCTTCTCTTTAGTGCTTTTCACATCTTGCTTTGAAAAGAAGCATCTGATAAAACAAGATGCAAAAGCTGGGGCACAGGACAGGCCTGGTGTCAATGTAGAGCAGGCACATCTATGGGTATGTGACAGTGGTAAACAAAAGCAAAACCACTAAGGGAGTTTCTAAATGCACAGGTTCACAGTAGCCCGTCTAGATGTTCATCAGGCAAGGGTTCGAAGACAAAATTTCTCATTGAAACAACTGTGGGGTTTGGGTTTTTTTTTTGGCACAGTTATATGACACAGCCCATAACATTTGTGCAGGAGCCAAAATTTGGAGGGACATACATGTTGTCAGCCTGTGCTTCCCCAAACACTTCAGGCCTTTCTGGGGCAATGTAAGCAAGTCAGTAATCACTGCTGCTTAATACCTCAATGAAGCACTTGCAAACAAGGAAATGGTGCTTTATTCATGAGAAACAGGAACCCAAGGCAGGGCTCACTTCAAACAGACACAATTCCCTATGCAAAATATAAAGCCGTGCAAAACGTAAGAGGATTGTTTCATTAGCTACAGCTTTTGATCAGCCACAGGTAGAGGAAACACCACAGTGTTTGTAGTAACTCACAGAGTTTTGTTGGGCTTCTGACCAAGTCTGCCTGGTTTCACTTGCCTTCCTTCTACCTGAGCACAAATAAGATGACACCTTTGGGTTTAGGATTATTGCTAGTTGTCTAACTTTGCACCTTTCACCTTGCTGTGTCTTAATGTCTCTCTTCCAACCTTTGCCAAGGTCAAAGAAGCATACAGACCTCTGCTCATGAGAAAGCCCATCACAGGTGGCTCATACAGAAGTAGAGACTACTGTTTGTCTCCTCTGTGCCACTGGCTGGAGGGTCTGCTACAAGCCAGACAGCATCCAAGCCACAGGCCAGAGCCCAAAGCTATTTTTCCCTGCTGCCGGTGCAGGCAGAGGCAGCTACTATGAGGAATGGCTCTTCCCTGTGCGAAGCTTTCCAGAGCCCTGGAAACATCACAGCTGCCTTTGTGGAATGGCTGATCTGCACAGGAATCCCAGGAATCAAATCACAGCGGTGGCTTCAATGCTATTCCCCCACCACTGTACGAAGGCCACCGGGCAAGGATTACTTAGGACGGTTTAATTATGTGTGAAAACAGCTGCAAAGCTGTATGGGGTTTTAGGGCTGTTGTTCTCTGGATAGGAGGGGGGGAATGGAGAAGGAATGAAGCGGGGACAGAGCTGGCTGGGGATGACCTGTGGTGGCAGGGAATCACTGTCACACACAGGAGCAAAACATTAAGGGTTGATATATACAAAGCTGCCTTTTCTCAGAGGGTTTGCTTTTCCTGCCTGGTCACTTGGAACGGGGTCAGTGTGACCCACTGTGTCTCCCACACTGCTCGTGGCGACTGCTCATTTCCTGCACCCACCCTCTATCAAACAAAAGGCTACTTTCCCACTATTTACCCAGCCTTCTGTGTTGGAAGACCATGGTGGCCTAAGGGAAAGCGAGGTGTATGCTGGTTGAAATCTTGCTCATATTTAAAGAGAGTTTCATCACTGCCTTAGGAGGAGTTTCACCCACAAGTATAAAATGTCTAGAGAATAGAAGGTAACAAAGTCCATGGCAGAAACACACATTATCTTTTAAACTGCCTTCTCTGAGATACTTTGCCCTCCTTGATTCCATTAAAAGGTTTCCATGCCTTGCAAAATATCTGTAGAGGAAAACAAACCACCACAGAGAATACTTCACTTGCTATTAACTTTCATAAGGCATGATGAGAGATGGTTGATTTAAGAACTCCACCAAACATGTCTCACACAGGAATTACAATGCATTTGGTATTTGTTTGTTTTTGTTTTGATTTCTATTTTATTTCTGGATTCTACTTCGCTTTGTAAGTCATTTTTCTTGCATGACAAGTAATATCCAATTATTCATTCACTGCCTTTTTTGTTTTGTTTTAAGTTGACATCTTCCCCAAGCTTAAGACCACAGGATGCTTACTAGTGTGGTTCTCCTCACTTCAGCAAGGTCCCATGCTGCTGGCTTTTAAAAATCAGTACATACCAAACCCAACACACATAAAACCAAGACACACAGTCGGTGACATAAGCCAGAATTTCCCCTCCACATGCCCGTGGGCATTTTCTCTATCTATGCACAATGGTGTTTCAACCTGAAAACAATGCACTCAAGGAAAAAAATATGGGTTTGTGTGATGGGATTTCCAAAGGAGCTGGAAGGACTTTGGCATCCCCAGACTACAAAAAGAGTCCGGAGAACAGAATGCTTAACATCTCCAGTCTCCATTGAATTCCCAGCCCTACTGAACCAAGAATAAAGAAAGTCTGGCCCATAAGCAGGAATCCACTAATTAAAGAGAAATGGGGCTTATTTGTCTTGGTTTCTGAAGTCACAGTTCTCCACTTCTGAAAACACAAGTTTCTCACCAGTTCTTTTCCGCCCTAGGGCTGTGACCTAAGCAGTTTAAATGATACACAGATTTTGGTCAAAATCTGCTCCTTATTTACTGGACTTCAAATGTGCAAGTAATTACTGAATGGGTCTCGTTTATTGAATAAAAGTATTTAGGCATTATGTTTACAAAGGCCTAGAAACATTAAAATCTAGTGAAAAACAATTATTTTTACAGAATACATCTGCAAGCAATATGAAGTCATTTTGTTTTTGTAAATTTCTCCGTAATAGACTTATTGTTGATGTGGAAAATGTTCACATTGCAGCAGTGAATTATTTTGAAATGCCAAACTTAATAAAGAAGAAATTATTGCGAATAATATCACAACCCTTCAGAAAAAAAAAAAAAGCCAAAAAAAAAAAAGCCAAAATACCAGTGGTTTTCTGACTGGTCGATCCTCTTCAGATTGGCAGACCTCTTCAGACTAATCAGGAAGAGTTAGACAAATAGTTACTTTATTACCAAGGCTGTCAAATAAATCAGAATCTGGCCAGCAACTGCTGCTGAGCCCTGCAGCCTGCCTGGCTGCCTTCCCTGTCAAGCCCAGGCAGTCAGAGCAGCCCCACAGCCGCCTGTGTCTGCAGAGCACTGTGCAGGCTTCAGGCCTCTAAACAAAACTTCTGCCCGTTTCGGGGCCAGCATTTTTCTTGGCTTCCCCAGGTTTTGTTGTGGAACACAGCTGAGAGGAGAAATGTTTTCTAACCAATTAACTCAAGTCACTGCTGTTATTTTTAATGGAGAGCTCTGAAGCTCAGCTCACAAAGGGTAATGAGAAAATAATGTTTTAAACAACATCATCAGAGGAATTAGGCCACAGACTTGAACTACATTCTCGCCGCAGACTTCTTCTGCCCCCAGAACGTTTGCTCTTTCCAGTGGCACGATGGATGGGAATCGTGCCCAAGGTACCAGCCTGAGCACAGCCACAACTGAAGGTCACACAACAGCAAGTTCCCACCATCAGCCACAGAAATGAGTGTCTGTGCTGCTACACCCTGAACTGCAAACACACTCCCAGCGCTGGCAGATCTGAGTGCTTGGGAATGAGTGAAATCTGAGGTCTCAATTTAGCAGGGTACCAGGGCACATTTCATCTGCTGTCCCACTGCACTTCAGCACGTATTTGAACTGATGCAGAGGAGACTTGGGTACATTAATTAGACTCCAGCATTATTCAGTCATTCTGCTGAATAGGGGGAAGAAGAGTGCTGCTGGAGAGGCGAGATATCACCTTTTGCACTTCCAATCTGTTTGTGTTGTTCGTCTGAATCGAGCAGTATTGATTTGAAAGGCAGCCACAGGGCAGAGAGAAGGCAAACAGGAGATGGGCAGAGAGGGAGGAAGAAAGTTTGAAATTAATATCCAGAATGGGTCTAATGAACACGGGGGCTCACAGTGCTCTTTGAAATGTTTCCAAGCACAGCTATTATACAGAATATATTCACCAAATGAACAGCCAAGAATTGTAGCTGCCTCCTTTACATCCACGGCAATACAAACTGGCAGCACTGACAAATCAATTCAACAGCAGTGATGTTACAGACTGGCTAAGAAGATGGGATATAATAACTTTTGAAGCTAATAAGATGGCTTTAAAACATCCCTTTTTTGCACTGGACCGTATTAAAAGCAAGCAGTGCAGATGGATTTGCACCTGTTTCTAGATGGAAGGGGTAGCTAGTGAAGTGCTATTCTTAATATGAATTAACTTTTAATATAGATCTGCTTTAGTTTTAATTGACTTTACAGTGCTACTAAAAATAACTGTTCATCTGGCCAGCAGGCATGCTTCTCCCCTCCCCACGTCTCAGTATGAACAGGGAACACTACAAGCACATCAGTGGCATCAGCCCTTTTCTTACCCTGAGTAGTTTTCTACTCCCTTTGATACTTTTTCCTTCATGGGGCCAAGAGTGAACAACTGTCCACAGCCCATAGCTGCTTCTTCAACCTCTGCTGCTGCAGGTTCCTGCTGCTGCCATCTGTGCTGGGATGAGCATGGGCCTGCACCTCATGCTGGACAGGCACTGCTTTCCCTCTCTTATATGCAGCCTGTTTGCCATTTGCTTCCTTCTCTGGGTTAGATTTAGTTTGATTTTTAAGTGAAATCAAATTTTCACTCATCTGTTTAAGGCAACCTGCCTTTCCATCTGGTTTATACTGTACAACACCACCTATTGTCCTGCCATGAGCCAATTCCTGAATGCTTGAGCTGTTGATGATGATGTATGAAACAGAAACAAAGCCAGAGCTGCAAAGATTTCCAAAGGCTGAAGATAACTAAGAACAAGGGTACTGAGGGAGCTGGCAGGAGTGCTCACCAATCATTTACCAGCAGCCCTGGTTAACCAGGGAGGGGTGAAAGTTAGCAAGTGTGATGCCCATCTCCAAGAAGGGCTGGAAAGAGGAGCTGGAGACAAGAGAGCTTATGGGGATCACCTCGAGTGCCATGACAGGGCACATACAAGGCAAGCAGGTGATCAGGCCCAGTCAATGTGGGTTTATGAAAGGCAGGCCCTGCTTGATTAACCTGATCTCCTTCTACAACAAGGTGACCTTATCTCTCTTTGTAACTGCCTGAAAGGGGGTTGTAATGATGTGGGTCTCAGTCTCTTCTTCCAAGTAACAAGAGATAGGATAAGAAGAAATGGCCTAGGGAAAGAGGAAAGTTGCATTAGGGGTGGTTTAGATTGGGATATTAGGAAAACTTTCTTCCCTGAAAGTGTTGTCAAGCATTGGAACAGGCTGCCCAGAGCAGTGGCTGCATCACCAGTCTGGAGGTATTCAAACGATGTGTAGATGTGGTGCTAAGGAACATGGTTTAGTGGTGGACTTGGCAGTGCTGGGTTAAGGGCTGAACTCAATCTCAAAGCTCTTCTCCAACCTAAGAAATTCTACAACAGTTTTGACTAAACACAGACAGATACACTGAGAAGCTGTCTCTTCTTTCAACTTTGCTCTCCCTCTCCTGAGACACCTTTTCATTTGTTGCAGTTACACAAATGGTCTCTGTGTGTTAAGAGTTCAAAGGAAACAGCCATCCAAAAACCTTCTTGATACTCCACCACCTTTAAAGAAATGTCTCTGATGAAGTTATGAAAACAGGCTCTAATGCCTGAGAAAGAGTAAGACTTTCAGTGTAATACATAAAGCTTTATGACTTTGTAACAAAGCAAAATCAAAACATATTCAAGTTCAGCTAAAGGTAATTATTTTTTTCAGGAATCATCTATCACTGGCAGAGACAGTCAGGCTGTAGAAGGCAAATATCCAAGGGCTGCTGTTGGCTGAGGCAGCACAGTCTGCCATCCAGACTTGCATGGAGGGAGTTAGAGCACAGAGCTGAACAACACGACCAGGAGATTGTGTCCCACAACACTTCTGACTGATTCACTCCAAGACTGCAGGTAAGTTGCATTTTCTATGAGCCTCAGTTTCCTCAGTGGAAAAAGCTAATAATGATGTTCATTCATTTTCCTAACAGATTTTGGATAAAAGAGACTCATAAATAATTTTTGCATATTATTTGTACTCTAGGAGAGACCATGAAATGCCAGGTCATCTCCTCCATGGGAGGACATACTCTCTGTCTTACAGCTCCTAAAATGTAATGTTTGCAGTAAATACAAAGTGCAGCTAAATGCACACTGTCCTGTGCGTGACATTTGGCAGGCTTTGTGGGGAAGAACCACAGATTACTCCTTGCTGGCAGCCTATCTAGTGGAGAAAACCACCAAGGACAGCTTGCTGGTTTACAGCCCAGAGGTCAGCAGCACAGGCAAAGCAGAGGAGGTGCAAGTGATGCCGTCAGACAAAAACTGAGATGTGGAAAGGTGCCGTGGTGCAGAAGCTGGAGAACTAGGACAAGAAACTCACAGTTCACAAAAATAGAGGACTAAAAATACAAGAATGGGAGGGACACCTTTTTGGTGTGATGTACAGTGTCTTTCTACAGGCAAAAGCTCAATGATCACAATACATTACATTCTACTTTCTTCAACTTCACCTTCTGTGGGTAGGGTGATGTTATCTAAAGTTTTAAAGAGGGGAAATGTGACAGCAGTCACCCAGTAACCAGGATCTTAGTGACATAGATAACTCACATTGGTCACTTCAGCCACCTTTGTGGCAATTAAAAGAACAGACACTTAAAATCTTTGTCGGTTATCAAAGGTTATTCTGCACTTTCATCCTCACAAGATATCCTTTACTCCGTTTATATATGAACGGGATCCCTTTCAATTTTAGGCTAATGTTCTTTTATATTTCTAATATTCAGGATAGCTACACATGCTTGATTACCTTTAAAACACTTATCACGATTCCCTTTAAAAATAAATGAATCCCATTTAAAAGTGACTTGTCCCTATCTTCTAGTATTTATGGACAAGGACATATGGGACTGATTTCTCTCATTATTAAGTAGCATACCTGAGGCTTAAATCATTTAAATTATTCATTGACAGCAATTGGGCTACTCATGCAAACTCCAACTTACATAAGGAGTTCCAGTGATAGGACCAGTCAAGTGGATGAAGACAGCTGAACAGATTCTGGGATGCTCAGAGCATCCACAGGCCTCACTAACTGATTAGGGTGAGGAGTACTTTTGAAAATCAGGCCCCATGTGCACTAATAAATATAATTTAACTGGGGCTTTCAACATGGTTATTCTGAATAACATTTTCTTGCAAGGTTCCTGTGACTGAGGTGCTGAGTGGTGATCACTAGTGGCTGAAGGGATGGGTATTAGTGATTGTGCACTGATGACCACACAACAAAGTCCACGCCTGCTGCAAGATGCTTCTAGAGCACTGAATTATGTGGGACTTGCCTCTTGGTGTGGGGTCAGGGTCCTGACAGTGAATATCTCTGCAGAACCTGAGCTGTGAAAGCTTCCATGCAGAACAATGCTGACTCAAAGCAAATGAAGCAAAGTATCTCCAAGTGGCAGAAGCCACCCACCTCCACTACTGACACTACTGATCCAGCAACACTGGAATCTGGGACCAGAGCAGGTAAAGCAGCTCCTTGCTGAGCTTGAACTGTTACAGTCCAAATGACAAAGGCTGTAAACATTGAAACCTCTGCTATAAAGCAATATTCCATCCTATCACAGACTGCTCTGCTCTCTGACTGCCTCACTGGTGGAAGATCTTCAGCTGTTAGTGTGCTTTCCATCAGTGGAGTCAGGGTGAGAGAACAGGAATCACCCTTCATGGGCAAAATAGTTATGGTTATTCTTTGCAACATTTTATTTTTAATTAAAAAGATATGTCTCTTGCTCTCTTCCCAAGGAACATTTGTAATCATTTTCAGGTCACATTATATTGTACATATTGCAGTTGATTTCACAGTTATGTGGGCAAATGATTATTTTTCTGCACAGCTAACTCATTCTCAAGGTAAGAGCAGACAGCCAGCACCACAAACATCTAGTGCTTAGGAAATAAAGAGTCTGGCTCTTGGAAGAAGGAAATTTCCTCTTTCAGCCTTCCCTGCCCAGCCCCAGCTCTGAGCCTCAGCATGTACCGGACTCTGCCCCTATGTGTGATCTTGATGGTAAAGATATTGTTTTGTTTCTTTTCCCCTAAGAAAGGCAAAAAGGTTACTAAGTCTTTAAACTCTCAGTTCTTAAGGCTGTTAATATTTCACATTGCCAGCAGGGAAAGGAATTAAAACTGCCAGTAGCTATCCAGATAGATTTTAAAACCCCCTTCCCTCCCCCTCCTCTTTGCCTCCCTCAGCTTCAGAGGATATTTTCCCCGCAAATTGGTTTTAAATTAAGGAAGGTGATGAAGGCAATGTGCCAGCTCAGCATTTTCCCAGGTGCACTTCATCTAATTTCATTAAGGAGATCAGGACAGATGATCACTACCCTCCAAACATTAAGTCTGTCCATTTTTGTATAAAAAAACCATTAAGTTTGTCAAAGTGTCGGCGGGTGGGCTGTTTATTATTGGAGATGAAGGTGTGCTTTGCTTCCCCAATAAACTGTCAGGAGTAGTAAACCCCAGATTAAGTCAGCTGCTGCCAAAGATTTAGGCAAAGATCTCCAACTTATTTTGACGCAGGTGTGGGAAGGGTCAAGGAAACAGAGGTGGTAAGTTGGTCTGTAAGCTGGGGAATCCGAGTCTTGTGTGTGTGTGTCTGAGGTACTTCAGTCTGACCCATCAGAAAGTGTAAAACTGGGCATCTGTGGATAGGATTGAGCAGAACTGCTGATGTTCCTGACACTCTGGACACAGTGCTGACAGGAGCCGAGCAGTGGTGTGCACAGCAGACTCAAAATACAGTTTGCCTTTGCTTTAACCTGCACTCATCCTGCCAGGACTCTTTGCCTTGCCTCAAGAACTCACCACAGCCTCATTCAAGCCACTGCTCTGTTTTGACTATACACACAGCTTTGACTAAAATGGAAAATCAGATCCCTCAGATAACTGTTCAAAACTGGAGAAAAGCCATCAACAGGTAGAGGCTATGGAAGACTATTCAAAAGAGAAATCAAGCTTTCAGGTTAAGTTACCAGGCACCACAACATCAAATGTGAGCCATTTGCTAAGGAGAACACCTTACATCTCAGGAAGAATGCAACTGGGTAGAACTTGTTATTAAAGACCATTAAGAAATGTTAAGAAGTATAAAAAACTAACTGGAATTACACAGACTTTAGAATACATACAGGGAAATTAACAATTGCTAATATGGAATCAGAAGTAATATTCTATCTGGAGCTTTGTGATGAGGGAAAACTACCATGTTTGCAGGTAACATGCTGTGTACTGCTCTGAGCACCAAGGGTGGGCAGAGCAGAGGAAGGTTTGTTTTCCCATCCCAGGAGCAGCAAGGGGAGGAAGAGAGACTGCTCTGATGGCAGAGGCTTCTGCAGCACTGCAGGGATTAGGAGGGAGTGGGAGAGGTGGGAGGAAGCAGCCTACACCATGAGAAATGATTAACTGACTCCTGGGTAGACCCAGAGCTGAAGGCTCACAAGCGAATGAAAGACAATGACATTCCCTGGCTGCTGGGAAGGGCTGGCATGTCTGTACTGGTGTCTGTACTGGTGTCTGTACCACAACTAGCACCAGAACTGAGGCATGACCCTGCAGGGAGCACAGGGAGGCTCATTTACAATGTCTCTCACTTTGAGTTTTCTCTGTTTGAAAAGTACCTCCTTTGGTTGTGTTTGCAGAGCTGGGACTGCTGCACACAGGGAATCCTGTCCCAGAGGCTGCAGAGTAAGGGCTGGACAGCACTAGCTGAAACATCCCCCTCAGGATGACTCAGGATGCCATGGCAAGACCCTTACTGATTCTGCAGACAAAAGCAGTGCCTGACAAGCAGCTGATAAGTGAAAACAGCAGCTGATAAGTGTTAGGAGACTCACCCAGGCAAAAGAATACCCATCTCACTCATAATGCTTTAGGTAAGGGTGAATTCCCAGGCAAGGTCAGGGAGACATTACTTCTGGTTTTCACTACTTATCCAAATGTTGTTACTGTCTCTTACATACCTGGAAAACTTCTGCAGTGAAACCTAATTTGGACTTTACTGCAATGTGGACCCAGAGCTAAAAACCACTGAAAAGCTACAAACCCCAAAGCTGACTCTTGGGCCATCCCTGAGTGGTATCCTTTACACCTGCAGAGGACAGGGTGCTTCTGCATTACTTAACATGGTAAACCAATTTTGGAATTCAGTAATGAGAAGCTCTGCAGGCCAAACAAAGGCCTGCAGCTGCATCTACTGGAGTATGCATCCTTCAAAACCCCCACCTTCTTGGCATCTTTATGGTTAATGAAGTCACTCGATTTAATTAATGGAATTGCCTAACTCAATTGCCAATTGCTATCACCTGCCTACTGTGTTGTGTTCTATCTGATCACCTCCAAGCAGTTACTGCCGTCGCACAGGTAGCCCTAGATTTAAGGCTATGTTATAAGGGTGTTTCTTGATGTGGGCAGACAGCTGTAGGGTACTGCTCTCTTCCCTGCTGCCTCAGATCTTAGAAGTTTCTTCACAAGCTCCCTGGTAAGATAAGAAAATGCTCATAGATGGGGAACTGGAACAGGGAGCTGTTAAACAACAGGGAAAGCAGAGAGCTAGGGACATGCTGACTGCCAGTGACAGGACTGGTATTATCCTGTCTTGCCCAGGAGCTCTCCATAAGATCTCTTCAGTCCTTTTATGTGAATTAATGATGGATTTTTGTCAGCAAACTAGAAGGCTATTCTCATTTTTTGCTCTGAAAATATTGTTTCTACATTTCCAAGAATGAATGACACCACAGACTATGATGCTCAGCTTATTCTAGATACAGACTAATGTACTTAAAATTTGAGTTTTTTTCTGGATAAAACAAACCCACAAAATCTCAGTAGGAGAACATTGTACTGAAGCTTGGAGTCTTTAACTTTCTCCCTTTCATTCTTGCTTTGCTTAAATACAAAGGTCAAGAAGGGCCATTATTATTAAAACTTTGGACTGGAATTGTAGGCCCTCTTGTTGAAAGGACAACTTGGAGAGCTCCTTTCCCTCTGGCAGGGTTTACAGGGTCTAACTTGACTGCCTCCAGCCTCAGTGGAAACCTTTTTGTCTGCTCTATGCGTGTGGTGTGTGGAATGACAGCAGCCAAGGGCATATCAAGGCTCACCAAGTCTGGCATTTCCCAAAGAGCAACTGAGTGAGCTGGGTATGCAGTAGGCTTGTAGGATGACATTTTGCTGGTAAATCTGCTCAGGGAGAATGATGAAATAAAATAAATTCACTGAGTGGTGAATTTTTGTCTTCCCATACTGGCAACAACATAACATTTGCCTGTTTATACACTAGAATCTTTCAAGAGCTACAAGGTTATTTTAAATTCAATATTTTTGTATTGTTGAAAAAGCAGATCTGTCTTTAATAACAACATGCATCTCATCTGTCAAACAGAGCCTTTCTTCCATTAAGAGAACTAACCACCTCTACCCACTTATTATTTTATGGGAGTCAGTCTTCTCACCAGTTTTCACTCTGCATCACTGGGTTTCAGTCTGCAAGAATGGCACCTTGGAAGAAGCACTGACTCTATGCACATAGGTGCATGTACATGTGTATACTGTACAATACTGCATGCTGCAGCCTGCAGCACAGCCCAGGCATGTGCTACTGCACTGGCATTCAGCACTGCTCTCTGTAAGTACGAGCATGCTGCAGTAAAAGGTCCACTGTCTGAAAACCCAGCTGGGAAGTAACTGGCAAATGAAGATTTCTTGTTGTGAGTCACTGCTGAAAACTGTCATAGATTGAAGTGCAATGCTAACAGAAGTGCAAATACTGCCATGTGAAAGCACTCTTTCAATTCCATGTTTGATATCTCCCTTCTGTTACAACCAGTTAGAATTGGGATTGCTGGAAAAGCACCAAGTTTCATTTCTCAGAGGAAGGAACAATAATGGTGGGCAAAACCCATTTGGGGACCTTGGACGGGGTAGGCTTCAAAATTAGCAAATAACAGATTACCTGAAGTGGGAACTAAATTTCTAGCCTCATGGAAACAACAGACTTATCAGATGGAACCCATTTTTCCATTGCTAGATAAAATGTGAGGAGCAGGAGGCAAGAAGCATCCAGCACTAGTGTTCTTCCACCAAGGAAAAATCTGCCACAACATCATTTTCCTACTCCATGGCTCTGTTCCTCTACATGGCTCCCCACCTCTTGAATTGCAAACTACCACTCCTTTTGACTCTTCCCCAGCTCATCTCATCTTCCCCAACAGTGACACTCTGTAAACTCTCATCTCTCACTGGTCTGACTTGATCTCTCCCTTGTAAAACCTGCAAGTAAGCACTTCACTACTGCTTACCACCCTGCCTTTTGCTACAGAGAATAACTTCCCATTCACGGCCATAAGGATACCTGATTTTCCCTCTCAGAAACATTCCCCTGTACCTAAAGCTGGACATCAAGGAGGCTGCTGACATCCTGAAACAGTGCTGCTGTTAACAGTGCTAACCCTTCCACTTATCTGGGGCCCTTCACTCTAATCTCACCCTCAAGTCACAACCTGTTCCTGTAGCAGGGTGGGAACCCAGCCCATGGTGGAGTGATCACAGCACTCTGCTCTTCTCCCATGTATCAAGTGTGATTTATCACACCTGCTCTGCACTGCTGCACATTTCCAGGTACCTACTGGGACTCAGAATAAGCCCAGTAAACAACAGCATGCTGAAGCTGAACTCACACTGCTGCAAGCAGGGCCTAATAACCTGCCTGTGCTGCTGTAGAGAGGAGTGTGAAAAAGCTGGTTGAGAGAACTGATTTCAAAACTTCTTGCACCCATTTTGGATATATCTTTATCTGTCTCAAAGGTTTGCTATAGCTAAAATATAAACATAAACTACAGAACAGATATATGGTAAATACTGATTTGACTTAGAAAGATGGTGTAGTTTTTGGTACATCTTACTTAGCACCACATTAAAGGAAGGAATGCCTGATATCTAACCCCTGATTTGGAGAGCTCACTTGCACTGCAGGGCCACATAATTAGGCTGACAACCATCAATTTTGCAAACAGGGGACAGGAGTCCAAGACTGAAAGAACATGAACACTGAATTACTTCTCAAGAAAGAAACTGGCGCTTTTTTTTTAATGCAATCTTGAACACTGTTATTAAAAAAATGAGAGCAACATTTTGGAGTAATGAGCAGAGATTACTCATTCCCTTGTTTTGCACGAGTTGACTTTTGGCTTTCTGCAGAACACCATTTAACAGAGAACATTACCAAGCTGCTAGCCACTTTTCACAGTGATGCTAAAGCAGGTAAGAGACAATAAGTGGAACTGTTGATGGTTTATATTACTCTATTATGTTAATGTTCACTAAAGTATGCCATAAGCTCTCTCATTACATGTGTATAAACCAATTCTCTGTGGTGTTATTCCTGTGCTAAATGCTATAACTACATAAATCTTGAATTAATGGAGACTTTATAGTTCCTGAAAATGAAGGGTAATTGCTATCTGTTAATGCTGTTGTTGCTATTAAAGGAAGTATATATTTTCAGTAACAATGTTTATGGACCGTGAGCCTCACATCGCAGCTACTGCACAGTGCAGAGATAGCTTAATACGATTATCAGACCAACTCCCTTTCTCTCCCTCCTCCCTCACAAAAAGCTCAGTATCATTTCCAAAGCTTCAACAAACTATGCTGCAATTCTAATAGTTGCAGAGTCCAAACGATGTCCTTCAATAAATATACAGGAAGAGAAAGAGGATTTGCTTTTCCATCTCTGGGAACGCATGATTTGCTAAGTTTCTCGCTTGGTTAAATGGCTGGACAGCTCACTTTATTAGTCTGTGTCTCAAACAGTTCTTTGAGAAGCATGTGGTGACAGAATGATAGGTGTGAGAAAGTATCATCCCACTTACTTCCTTTGAGATTTCATCAGTGATGCAGATGTGAAAGGCTATACTTGGCCAGAGACAGTTCTCAGAAAGTAGATGGGATGGACAAGTCCCCAGCCTTGAGCTTCTTTCTCCACTTTATTAAAAACAGCAGCAGTGTTTGGAAACACTCTCAGAATCTGCTGTGAAACTGGGCCTTGCACTATGGCTCCTCGACTCTGATACACCATATACATGACTGACTATGCTCAATTACTTTTCTCCCCTGGAGTACTGCACAAGGAGAAAACGAAAGCCATCAGGAATGTGTTTATATTTTTCCGTACAGTGAGGATAAAGCCTCAATTTTACTCTAATGTCTATGTTTTGAAACATTCAGAGCTCTATAGCACATACATCTATGAACGAGATAAATGGCAGATAATTAGTAGCATGGTACAGAGAGAGAAGTAGGAGGTGGAAAATTTCCGTTTTGGTTTTAGCTCTATCACTGACTCAGTTTGCACTTGTACGTGAACAACTGCTTTTGTCTGCCTTCCTCAGGAGCTACACACAGGCGACAGCGATCCGCTGTTTATGGCTCACAAAAAGTGTTATGCAAATCAAAAGTACATTAGTAATTCCTGCCCTGCCCTTCATTAGTGCCAGTGTGCGTAGGTGTACCCAGAGAAAGCTGCTTCTTGCTGACCAGGCAGGAAAGCAGGAATGTTCTGCAGAGCTGACCCATCATGTAATTCAGGCAGCCTGATGCTGGGCCAGACAGTTTGGTGAACACTCCATCTGGCTGCAGTAGCCAGAGAGCATTAGTAGAAGATAAATTCTACCAACACATGGAAGAGGGAAAAACCCAGTCTTAGTGTAAACCCTCAGGACATTCACGCCAATGCTTTTATAGCTTCTTGTTGAATCAGCCACGTTAAGTTTTAGATACGTAGTGGACATGTTCCTAGAGGAGTATAGCATGTCAGGTATCAACAGAGAGAGCCAGGCTGCTCTTGTGTTCCCCAGCTGGAAGGCAACGTTCCATTTACACTATCCCCATGAAAGTTTTGAAGCCTCTTTACTTCAACCTTGGCGCGTTTACATGCATGTGCACATGTCTTTGCTGACAAGAAAAGCAGCCCTACTTAATTCCAGAGACCCATTTAATGGAACCGATGACATGTCTCATGTCTCTACAGATCAGGCAAGAGATAGAAAGATGATGATCTTGTGCTGCTCTCCTTATGAAGAAATGTGATTATTAAGGTGGAGTCACCTTAAGGAGAATACCGCTGGGAAATATGTGAGCCTAGAAGGTCAAACTACAGTTACAGATACGTAAAGAAATGCCATATTAATGGTAAGGAACGCTATAATAGCCTTTCATTTGCTGTAAAGGACAGTAAGTTACCAGCCAAACACAATGCAGCTTCCTCTGAAGGTAACCTCAGATCCCACATTCTGAAAGCTAATCAATGTTGTTCAGATTTCAATTTCTTCTGTACAAGGTGAAGTCAAACCTAATCTAACAAACGTCAGTCTCAGATGTAATGCTGCTAGCTGGGTCTACCAGTGTAATTTAGATAATCATTAATAGCATAGCTGTATAATAAAACTACATGTCACTTACAACTTCATCTGAGGTTTGACTGGCAGATCTTTAAACAGTTTTCTAAGTGATTGCTTTTACTTTCTTTGATTGGGCAGTCTAAGAAATGCTTTAAGCCCGTGGTATCTAAGCTTTTAGGGAATAATTTTTCACACTCAACAACCCTGCCATCAGCTCTGCTGCTCTGTAACCTTGTAAGAAACAGAACTTGGGTGGTGGTTTCAAGGAGTGACTTGATACATTTATACAAAATAATAATAAAAAAACCCCAAACAAAACAAACAACAAAACAAAATAAATTATGCACAGTTTCTTTCATTCAACATTTAAATCATATATGTTTCTCTTCAATCAAGCCTTCATTTGAAAACACAGCTTTTCCCATACTCTAGAGATATTTGATATCTAATGGGATTTTTAAAAGTTGTTGAAGAAACCTTAATGGCTGCCCAAGCTCTAACTATATATATATATATAAAGAACAAGAAAAAAAAAAAAAAGGAAAAAAAGACTTCACCAGAGAAGCTTTTAGTCTCTTGAACTTATGGTAACCTCCAACGTATAGCTGCAGCCAAATGTGCTGCCAAGGAGACAGGGCTATCTGAAGTCAGCCTTCACTTTTGTAATGCTGATCCAGTAGAAAGCTCTGTGCCACAGTTTCTCATGAATGAATGCAAGAGACTGGACAGCCAAAATATAATAAAAGTTTGATGAAGATCTAACCTGAGACTGCCAAGTTGGATCTGCCAGAAGAGAAGTCAGCAAGGGATACTCAACTCTTTTATACATTTGATGCATAAAAGCACAGTGCAACTGTTGCTATGAAGTGGACTTCTCTGCTTTCCTTGCAAAGTTGAAACATGAAAACCCTGTACAAAACCACACAACTACAGCCTGTCAACGACCAGCCTCTGCATCCCAAAGAAGGTCAGAAAAATCATTGCTCTGTGATAAATATGCATGCAACATAACAAAACACTCCTTGACAGTTACCACACTGCCTCTGAGGGTAGGTACCAGTTGTCCCACCTTCTAAACTGATTACAAAGTTGACATCTTCAAAGGTTACTATAAATAAAATATGGGCTCCTGACAAGTCATCAGAGGAACTGAAACAAGCACTAGCACTATGACTCGGGTCTCACCAAATGCTCAGATAAAAATCAAGCAAGACTGTTATGTTACTGGGAGTTTCTTTTCTGCAAAAACCCCAACCCTAGTGAAGATCACAAAGTAACTGATCCAATGGTTTTTTCATTCAGTTATATTTTTTAATTTGACATGAAGACTGGAGGAAAAATATTATTTTCAAAATCATTCTTATTTCAACTATGAGGGACTTTCCAAGCTAGTAAACAACATGAAAGAAGAAAATTCAGTCTTACCTTATCGTCAATATCACTCTCGCTGTCACACTGTGGATTAGAGAGAGAAAAAAAGTTTTTGAGAAACACATTTACATACAGGGATCTTTTGCATCATATTCTTAAATCTTTAGGAGAGTTGTTTGTGATGTTCTCAATTCAATGAAACACACTTTTGATGTCTGCAGTAATGCCTTTTAGATTGCTGGCATAAACCAGGCAAAGCCAATTTCTCTCTTCTTACACAAATATACAGCATAATCTTACATGGATGGGGAGAGTGAACTTTAAACAAAAAAGACAATCAGTGATGGATTATAATAACAACTGTAACATGAATACCACAACAAAAAGCAGGCCTTTTATCATCCCAAACTGTGGAATATATAATAACAGTTTTGCATTGCTTCACCTTGATAAGCACTTTGTCATCTAACAAGGAAACTGTGAAACTGGCAATCAATTTCTAATTTAATGAGTGGTACCAAGAATAGTAATTAAAACACATCATAAATTCTGGTACATTTTTTAGTTTGAATGAGATCACAATCCCAGGAGGAAGTGTTTACTTAAAGACTTTTAGAGTGTAATCTCTTACGGCCTCTGAAAATGAAATGCACTATTTTCACAGCAAAATTATTGGAAAGACAATTTGAACACACAACATTTGAGGACATGCACATCTCATTGGCTGGAGATGAGAAAGATTAACAATGAGCAGCAAAAATAAATCTCTTGGTGTCTGTTATACTGACAGAAAGGGGCCAGTGTGTTTTCTAGCTTTGTGCCCAACAGCAATTTTCTCTCTCAGACAGCAGCTGAAGGGGATGGTCCGGGTGGGTTTCCATAACTGGCAGCACCCCATCAAGTTCACTGGTTTGACAAGAGAGGACTCTGCAAGCCAGCAGTGGCAAGCTACACATGGAAATGGTCCATGAGAATACACATGCTTCACTGGCATGAGCGTAAAAGAAGGAATAGATTTGTTTGGTCATGTTGTCCAGATCTTGCTCCTCACAGAGCAGGGATTTTTCCTGTCATATCCTTTTATCCTAAAGTTACAAAGCAGAAAGCTCAGCTGTTTTATTCTTCGTTTCCTGCCTTTTTTTTTTTTTTTTTTTGAAAGACTATTGAATCTCTCTTCTTCTACTTGGTACATGAAATGTTGACCCCAAACACTCGAGAAAACTCTTAACTCTTGAATTCTCTGAAACACACCAAGAGCACAAAGAACCATGATCGATAGAGTGGATTTTGCAGTGAAGACTGCTCGGCTTCCCGACTCCTCATTCCCATTTAACTGGAGTGCAAATGCTTGGTTTAAGAAACTCACTTTTCTATAGTCTTGACTAAGCAGAACTGTTTTTCTTTCAAAATGAAACTGGTTTACATTGTCCTACCTGATCCACAGCATATTTTCACTGAAAAATCCAACTGTTTAGAAGGATGTGCATAAATCTAATTGCATCTGTAACCATAATGGGGAAAAAAGACCCTGAAGCAAAAATTACAGGAAGGCAGGACACTGTTTTGCACTTTGTGCGTGGAAGGCAAAACCACCAGACAGCCAGGTCTTTAGCAAGTACCTTCTGGGACACTTTTATTTGGCCACTGAGCTTTATGAAAACTATTACAGGAAACAAAGTTTCTGTTTCCTTCACAAACCAGATATTCAGACTAAAAGTAAAATCAGTCTTGATAAATTGTCAGCAGCAGCCATTTGCTGACTCTCCCAAACCCATGCCATGTAACCATGAATGATAAGAAGTCTCTGCTCCAGGCCTAGAATGGGACTAACTGTCCATCACCACTGAGACATGTTGAAACAGGTTTCCTTGGGCAAAGGCCACCCCAGTATCTGGTGCATTTGTGCTTGCTCAGGACAGTGCTAATTCAAGCTGACAAAGCAACACATTCATCAAACCCAAGGTGGGGGGTGGGGGAAGATGCGTGCACAGCAGTACACTTATTATTTACATGCTCCTGAGAAATGCTGGCTGACCCAAGGGAAGCCTTTCACCTCCACCTGGGGTGCTCAAATCAAGTCAGAATGCCACAGGGAGTTTACATTCCCCCAAATTACCAGCCTAACTAAGCAGGTCATGAAGGCCTCATTATTTACCCTTTAAACCTGGTCTACGGTAAAGTACCCTAAGTTTCGATTTTAATCACTTTGCTAACTTAACCTGCACACTCATATTTTAGAAGCAGAATTATTTTTATGATATGATTCAACCTGCATAGTTCAGACTAACGCATGTTACAATGGAATTACAAAATCACAAAA